>BMAV01007680.1:37381-64630 GCA_019973955.1 Trichonephila inaurata madagascariensis
ATTTCAATATATGTAGAAGCCTAATTTTTTTCTATGTCTTTTTTTTTTATTATTGTTGTTTTTAAAGCTATCGTTTTTAAACCCGGCGAACAACACACACCCGTAAATCTCGCTGTCTTTTTTTGTATTAAAAGAGCGCGTTATACCCCTGATTTTTTTTTACCTTATTTATGTATAATGTGTGTGTGTTCTCCAAGGTATTTGAATATATTTCATACGTAATTTTAGCATGCTTAAAATATTGTTATACGTTTTTGTTTTCAAAATGCTGTTATATCTTATTTTTGATTTTATATTATATGACATTCAAATTAATCGTATTTTCTTTTCTTTTCAGGTAAGTTATATGTTCCTGATAGATTATTATTGCCATTGCATTTCACGTGAGTCGTCAGAGTTTATTTGTCTTTCCCATTAGTTCTCATTATTATACCCGGCGTATAACGCGCACCCGTTAATTTCGACCAAAATTTTGGCGTTAAAAGTGCGCGTCATACACCGGATTTTACGGTATATATTCAATTTTAAATTCAATCTGAACATTGTTTGGACATTTAGAAAAAGTCCTCAGTAGGGTCTCAAAATCTATTAATAACAGAAGTTAAGGTTACAGCTAAAAACTTCTGTGAGAAATATTCCTTTCTTAGATTTTAATTATTTTTCAAGTATATAAAAAAAAACAACATGGGATGCTAAAACGAATAGGAATTCACATCAAAATAAGGACCTCCACGATTTCCATTCAAGCTAAATTTTTTTTCGTTTTACGATCTTCTCCTTTATCTGTCAGGACAAAGGACAGAAGACAAAGGAATTCCAGGATCCGTACCAAAAGAAGGAGAGGAGAGAGAGGAAAAAAACAATAATTCATAGGCAATCCGATTAACGATGTCACCGTATTTCATTAAAATCCCGACCCACTTAAATCAATCCCGTACAGCAGTCAACAACCAGATGCACTAAAACGGTCGTTTAGACGTCCAGCGATCGTCGTTAACGTCACACCTGGAGAACACGACGTCATTAATATCCCATGTTAATCCCAAGTTCTTCCTTTAATCACCCCTACCCACCAATAAAAAATACCGCTCACCGTTGACACTAAACGGCACCTTTCCCAATTTGTGCCATCCCTCATACACAGCGTATACCCAGTCGGCGGACTTGGAAAGAATGTATACCTTTCTAACAAGGAAGCAAAGTATAAGAGAGAAAAAAGATTTATAAATACGGCATCCCCCCTATCTACCTAATGCAGGTGTTTGACAAGAGTAATAATAGTAATGCGAAAAGTAGAAATTACATCTTGCGTCCATCAGAGTTGATGGCTAAAGTATAGGTCTTAAAAACACACAAAACACACAACTGGATGATTTGGTAATGGGTGGAATGCCAGGTATTCGGTCGCCAGCATCAAGTGAGTATGGCCACTGAGGTTGCTTACCATAATTGTGTCATTTGTTGGAAGTGGTGATAAAACTGGATAATACTCGCTGCGGTGTTGTATAAGTTATAGCGCTGGAAATTAACTCCTGGATAGAAGATTTGGATGACACAGACCAGTAATTTAATCTGCTACAGTTTGGGGAAACCTCTTTCATCATCGCGTCGTTCCATACCATGCAGTATACTTGTGTGTATAATGGGATGTTTCCTTAATAGATTAAAAATAATATTCCAATCACTGTTTTAATGATGTATAACTAATAGCAATATAATGAATATAATTAAGAGTGATTTCCAAATAGTTTCTTTACTTCATATATTACATTAAAAGAATAGTTCTTGAGCAGTACATTTCACTTTGATTTTAGCTATATTTTTAACTACATGAATTATATGTGACTAATTCAATATTTGTGACAGTCATTAAAGATAAATAATTTATCCCATGAATTTAGATGAGTGTCAGTAGATATATCTGAGTAATATCAAATATGATCATAAATCTTATTTAGTCTGAATTTAAGTATAGAGACTTACACCTAAGGTATATATTTCCCATCAATATTCAGAATTCGAATTACAGTGCACTTTCGAAGAGAGAGTAAGTATTAAATATAATTTTAATTGAAATAAACTGTCTGTTAAATATATCTTTTACAAAAATGTTTACCAATGGCATTTTCAATATTGAAAATTCATGCTGTTTATTCAACATAAGGTCTGAAAAAAGATTTAGAAAATTCGTCTGTGTAAAATGTATTAGCACGTTTTAAAATTATATTAAAATCGTAATATACTTAAAGTTTCATTATGTTGTGCTATAGTATAGATCTAGTTATATTTTATACCATTAAAAATAATTTAAGAAATAGTTGTAGACGCTGGTTTTTGCCATGAATTTTACAAATTCTATTCAAAAATTGTAAATTGAAAACTTAGTAATTTTTTTTTTAAATAGTTGTGTTGTGGTTAATTTCTTTTCCCCTTGTTATATAACAAAGTGATTATCTTAACTGGGGTTGATTTACTTATTTGGATGGGTTAATGTTCATCTCTATAATGAGAAATATTATTTCTTATAATCTTTTAAAAGTTACACATTTATTTGTCGGTATTTCGAAGTCTTATGATAATCGGTGTAAATTTGTTGGCGTTACTTTCATAAGCTGTTCCTCCGACTAAAATAACATTTTCAGATATAAAATATGCGTGATTTAATATATCGTATATATGCAAAGATTTAATTTTGATGAAAGAGGATTTAAATGCTTAAAAATTTTAAACATTTTACTTTAAAACCAGATATAACTTCTTTTATATATTAATTTTGTTATAATAAAAATCCTAATGTATGGATTATATCAGTTTCAAGTATATTATCAGAAATGTTAACTAAATTTTTGTTAAGTGTTCTTCAGATGAAAATTGAAATGAATACAGTCAATAATAAACTACAGCCATTAATAGAGCTCAGTAAAATATATAAAATTCATTTTAGACAATGTTACTTTTGTTATTACATTATCAGAGATTATAACTGAAGAAAATTTCTTAATTTTTCAAATTTAATTTAACTCTCATATTGTATTTATATATGGTCAAATAAAAAAAAAATATATATTTAATTTTAAAAATTTTTAGTAGAAATGTCAACTCTCATACAATGTATATTTGTGATGAATTTGAAAAATGTCATTCTTTTCTGACCAACGTAATATATGTAAATTAATATCGACTAGAAATATGTTGTTCTCTCTTTCTAATATCTTGAAAGCACAACTAGGTAAAAAAAAAAAAAATGCTGCATTGCATAAGTGATAAACAGGGATTACATGAAGATATATTTTTGGTTTATAATTGTTTATTCAAGATCTAATGAACAGTCTCTCCATAAGAATATGTTTATTGTATTTCATGGATGTCATGTAATCCTACCCACCCATATACAATTTTAAACATTTTACTTTTGAAAAGTTTAATCAATTAAAATAATGCAGCTTAATCATATTCTTGTGGATTACTTTCTGCACAATAAGCAACTTATTAATTGAAATAATTCTTGTGTGAATTAAAGTGAGCTTTCACTACAAACCCCTACAGATTTCCCTTTACCGGGGTGACATATACATTCTCAAAGATGGAGACACTAATATCGAGTTTCAGAAGGGCCTTTTTAAAGATATCCCTAAAATATCCCAAGATAAATTTCCCTCAGATGATCATAATTCCCTATTTTCTTAATTATAACCCCTTTTCTGTCGCAGAGACAGTTGTCAAGTTCTCAACGTGCTTCAATCGATTATTTCATAAATATAATTTCCCTTTTGTGCAAATTGTAGACTTAAGTTTTCCCTTTTGTTCTCTTTCATCGAGAAATTGTTCTCGCATAACACATCTTCTTTAAAGATTTTCCCTCTCTGATATAAAAGTTAAATCATTCATCTTAAGAGAGATAATTAACTGCAGCTTTTGACGGCGTTTGCTTTAACATTTTTGATCCCCCCTTCCCCATCTCCCATCTTTCGGTAATTAACTTATACTTCTACTTTTTCTTTTTTTCCCCATTTTCGTTTGCTACAACTGGCAGCACTTCGATTGTGCGAAACGATTACGAATAGGAATATCGATGTAAAAATGCCAATCGATAGACGTCATTGTCAAAGAATGCGAAATGGAATCACATCTTTATTTCCCTGGCAATTGAGCTCCAATGATAAATTTAATTTGTTAAAAGGAATTCTCCCTCCTCTCTGATGTAGAATGTTTAAAGAAAACTTTGTCAGTATTGTTTCTGTGTGTGAGGTTTAAATTCTTTGAGCATTAATCCATTCAAGGAAATTCTAATGTACATTTGGTCTCTGCGTCAACTTTTGTCTCAATACGTTAATAGTGTCTTTAACATTTGTTTTGAATTCGAAATAAAATGTTTTAATTCTTTTCTTGCGTTTCTCAAAGGCACTCTTAAGTGAGATAGTTGATAAAATATATACTTAAATAAATCATTGTAAATATTAATATTGCGTTTAAAATATATATGTGGTGAATAATTTTATATTATTTTTCTTTAACCTTATTTGTTTTGGCAATATAGTTGACTTTATTTTGCGTAATCTTTTACTAAACATCTCAGTGCAACGTATCATTTCTCTAAGCACTTTAATAAGCAAAATGCTTCACTTTTTTCTTATCATAGATTTCTTATTTGGTGTATTATTTTGTCCTATTATTTGTCAAATACAAATTATTTTTTGTAAAACAACATAAGTCAATTTATTTTTAATGTAATACTCTGTAATTTATAATTTATTCTTTATAAGTTTTGCTTAGAAATGCAAATTATACTTTCATAAAGAGGTTTTTTGAAGAGTTTCTTGCAATATAATTGTGAATTTTTAGTAATGATATTACAAAGTCATATTTTAAACAGAAAAAAATAAATTATAGAGAAGATTATTTATGAGAGAAAACAAATCGAGCGAAATTGGCTATAATATATGCATATAGTGTATATGTTACCGGCAAAGTATGAAATGCAGGCATTCTATAGAATGCCGGACGTTTTTAGGCAAAGTATAAAATGAAACAATTATTTCATACTTTGCCTAGGCATTCTATAAAATGCCTAAAGCTGCTTATGCAAAGTATGAAATAAGGTCATGAAAAGGTTTTTTGATACAATTCTATTCCCGCGATAATGTATGCAGTTAGAGAATAGAGTTCAATTATATAGATTTACAGCTTTATCACACATTAATTTTGCATCAATTAAAAATATTTCTTAACATAAAAATAAACATCATAAAATATAATTATTTCTTCAATAAAAAATTTTTTTAAAAAAACCTCAAAATTGTACATATATTATGTTTTTTAAACATATTTATTAAAATAAGAAATAAACAACGTAAAGTATAAGTATTTCCCCTGATTACAGTTAAATAAAATTTTTAGTTTGAACCTAGTACTACTTCGCTGTACTTTCATATCGCAAAAAATGTGGTGTAATTTGTGACTTTTACTTTGATATGATTCTGAGCATTCAGTTGTTAAACAATTTCTTTGCGGACTCGGAATATTTTTCGTATGAGAAAAGATATTTTACTTATATATGTAGAAATAAAAGTGGAAAAGCAGAATACATATGCAATTTTCTCTCTTCAAACAATTAAATATCTCCAGCTGTGGCATTTAATAATTTACAAAAAAAGCTGTAAATTTACTTTTGAAGTTATCTATCAAATTTTTTCATAATTTCTTATTTGACCAAATTCTGGAGATGTGTGTCAAATGAGGCCTATTACAAATTTAATAAGTTCATTCAAAAATTGACAAATTTGTTGAGTAGTGCTGAGTGCCAATGATAATTTTACCGTGTGTCATAGGTTGCCTACCCCAGCTATAGACCATAACACCTTCTCCAACACTACAACTTGCTTCTCCATTTTCATGCAGCACAGGGAAAAAAACCCAATTTTTTACTGAACAAGTTTAAGTAAAATTGAGTATTTTGACACTCCCGAACAAACCACAATGTGCATCTGACAAATTCTGAGCCTAAGGCACGCTTTAAAAGTCTAGCGCTTTGCCACACAATATCCGAAACGAATCGGAGATGTATTTCATACTTTGACGGTTTCTCATTAGGCATTCTAATGCCTAATTTTATACTTTGCCGGTAACATATATAGAGAGAGAGAATATGTTTTGAAATCACCTTAATATACTTTTCAACAACAGAAGTATTTAACACTTTTTACTGTCAACAAGAAAATATTGAGCTTACATAAATAATGCTACAGCATATATATTTTGTCTGGAAAATTGGTATAACAATTTTTATCAACTTTCTGTACAGGAGCTTTACTATGCACGTATAGTTTATCGCAGTAAAATACGAAAGAAAATGGAAATTGCTGTAGCATTGTTGATGTCAGTTTAATACTCTTGTTAACAGCAAGGAAAAGTTACAAGACTCTTATGGTTGAAACATAGAATCTCAGACTGGCTCAAAACATAAATATGAATTTACTAACTATCAATGTGTGAGAAAGAATAATATTGGACCAATAGTTTTAAAAACAGGGACTTTTTAAAAGAATATTGTTAATGACATTTTGTTTTAGAAACGTGTATCAGAATTTTACAAGACAAATATTTGATTGAGATTCTTACACAAATATGTCTTAATAAGATAAGTCAGTATGTAGAGAGTTCCCGAGAACTGATTTATCGAGTTAAGACTAATGTAATTCTACAGAAATATTACAAAAACTCTTCCAGTTCGTAAAACCCCAAATTGTGTTTTTTAAAACGGTGCCAAATAAAACAATATCTTCAATTTTTCAAAGCTCGAACTTAATTTAAATTTCTCAGACATTTTATCCAAAGTACCTTTGTTCAAGTAATTCCAACATTTACGATTCTGTCAACTCGGAACAATGCTGTAACCTACTTTATCATTCTATTTAACCGAATAAAATAAAAGCTCTTCGCTCAGTCCACCATGAAAACGGAATTTTCACTCCGAATCCTTTATCAAGAGCGATGAGAAATTCGAAAGTTTTGTCACACACAAAATCGAATGCGAATTCGCCAATGCTTGTGAAGAGATCTAAGCAAATAGACTTGCGAACAGTGGTGGAATACTCAGTGGAGAAAAAGAAGGGGAAAAAAATAAAAGTAGGGGGAGAGAATTCTTTCAGACACGAGGACGTTTAGAAGAAAACATTCCAAGAATAACACTCAACTTCGAACACCAAGCGACAAAAAAGAAAGTAGAAAAGAACGAAGAAACAGAAAGGGGAAAAAAGGAAGAGAGGAAAAAAAATGGCCGCCTTTTTAGAAGACTATATTTAACGCCTGCAACTGACGTTTGAAATTAACCGTCCGCCGAAGAAAAATAGTTCCACTTGAAACATAATTTTCGAAGGGTGCGAAAGAAACACGCTATGCGAAATAGCAATAAAAAATATATTCAGTGTTATGACATGGCTGCGAAATTGCGGATAAATTTGAAGTTTTTTTTTTTACTTTGTGTGCTATGTGTCGCAAGTATTCCGTGAGATAGGATGGTTTTTCTGCTGTTTTCTTAAGCGTGTTTTAATATTTCAAGCAAGGGAAGTAATCGAAAATTTTCTTCTCTAAGTTTTCCGCAGGAAAAATTGGAGATTTCCGGAAGGTATAAGTGTAGGAAATGAAATTTATCTACTTATCATTATTTTTTTAAGTAAATAAATAAGATTTTGAACTAATAATGCAATGAGAAAATTGGTTTGGAAATTTATTCATTATAAATTATTACAGATTTTTTTCATTATCGCCATATATACAATACAGGATATAATCTAGAATGCAGCTTCAGTAAAAATGTTCTTATCTTTAAATTAAAATCAGTTACAGTCTAGACAAGCCTTCATCAAATTCACATTATTTTCGTGTTGTTCTCTTTCACACTGCACAAGCAGATATTTTAAATATTCCTTTAAGAATATTCTGGCGAGAAACGTTATATAATGTATCGCATTGTATCGCATTTCCTAAATGGCTTCATACATATTCATTGCTTCTTTTGTTGGTTCATAAGTTCTTATAATAATTTCGCAACATAATTTAGAGTTTAAGATTTTCAAAATGAAATACTTCAGAGAATATTTTAGTGCTATTTGTGATGAGAATAATATTGATTTATATGTCTGGGTTATCAATATTAGGTCATAAGGAAATTCTAAAAAAATTTAGTTCTGAGAAGTTTAAGTTTTTGCAACTTAATTGCTAAAAATATGGAGTGTGTTTTTGACATCACTAAAGATGAAAGACATATATTGTATAAACTGCTTTAATGGTCATTTGTAACAATAACTATTAACTGTAAAAGAAAGAAATATAATTTTAAAAGTGGCTTATTTATAAATTTTACATTAATAATGGTTCGGAGTTTGATTGATGTATTGACTATTTTTAATAATTGGTACGCGCCGCTAAATAATAAATTAAGTAGAGTTTGAGCAAAAAATTCTTTCTTTTCTTTTCGTTTCTTACTTTCTTTCTTTCTTTCTTTTTTTTTCCTTTTCTTCCTAGCTTTCTTTCTTTCTTTTCATTTGTATTTTGAATATTTTTAGTCATTTAACGTATTTTTTAATGTTATCTAAAGTAAAATTATTTAACTGTAAATAATATATAAAATGCAAGTGTTTTTTTGCATTTTTGTTTTAATTTTAAAAAATGTTCATCATATATATATATTTAGCGTGGAACTTTTTTTAACGTAACTAAAAAGTCAAGCAGCTCTAAAATCAGGTTTTAAAGTTTTCCCTTATCTTTTGTTATAATTGGGATATTGATGTCGAAAATTTCTTCCAACAGAGCAATGGTCGATAGCTAATAATAAATTGTAACGTCTCTAATGTATATAAATTGGTATATTTTTGCAATTTCTCATATTATTGTGTGCCTGGTTTTTTCTTCTGCAAATCGTGTTGCATGTTTCATCTTTTATATTTAAGTTAAGTTCCAAACGCATTGTTTACGGAATCAAAAAGAAAAAAAATGGGGAACGAAATGATACTGAATAATTCTAAGATTTGTGTGATAAATAGCTAAAACAAAATAATGTGTGTCATATAACCACACAAACCAAACTGATGTGGGATATTTTCTCTGTGAAACAGTGTTCTGAGTTTTGGGTGGGGGGTGGGGGGGTCGTGGTAAAAAAAAAAATAACTGTACAGTCTTCACTTGGTGGGATGCAAAAGTATTCGAAATCAAAGTGGAAGTTACAGTGTTTTATTTATTTATATATCTGTCACTGATTACTATCAGAATTACAAAATTAATTGCCTACAATGATTTGCTCATACAGTTCATTCAGATGTATTTAAAGTAACGTGGAAGTTGTAAGAAAAGAAAAATTAATTTATTTCCATGAATAAATTCCATATGACTCCATGTAACAGCCTTTTGAATGGAAATACTTACAACATTTCTTTGTGTACTAATTTGCTTTGGATTATTTTTGAACTATTCTTTTCATGAATAATTTGTAGAAGAACATTTTTTTAAAAATTTAGAATAGGAATATTTTTTTACAATTCTATACCTGCATAATTTCAACAGGAATATTTTTCAACAATTCTATGCCTGCATAATTTCAACAGGAATATTTTTCAACAATTCTATGTTTGCATAATTTCAACAGGAATATTTTTCGACGGCTATATGAAGCTGTAGTTTGCAATGCAATACTTTTCCAACAAATTCTATTGGTAGGAATATTTTTCAACAATAACTCGAATAAATATTATATTGCCAATTGTTGGAACATTAAAATTTTTACTACATTTTCCTTTGTATCCTTAACCTTCTAAGCGGTCTGCACTTAAAGTCTTGCCATTCTGGAGATGCTTCAAAAATGCACCGCACATATTTTTTTGCTTTCAGGTGGGGTTCTCAAAAGCGGTTGAGCCGTATCCTTAAGAATGCGGCTCGGCCGCTTTGGGGAATCTTGCTTGAAAGCAGAAAAAGCATCTCTGGAATGGCGTAATTTTACGTGCAGATCACTTGGAGGGTTAAAAGTGCATCAGAGTGCACCGTTAAGATACTGAAAATATTACGGAGCAAAGCAAGAAAGTAACAATTCACTAGCGGTTCAATGTCCAGTGTGACTCATACACAACAATAAAACTATTCTTAAAAGTAAATGAATGCGAATCAGTTACGTAAGGGAAAAAAAGATTTGGCTAGACTAGGCCATTAATTAGTTCAAAGTTTTACTCCGTTAAAGCTAGGTGTGGTTCGTAGAATGAGCATTCTTAATTGAATCAATCTTCTGTCATTCTAAGAATAGAATCAGAATAGAAGTAAAACAATCTGCAGAAAGAGGGTGTGAAAATCCTTACTATTCTTGTACTTAAACAGGTGAACTTAAAAAAGAAACGGTACTGCTCTAAAGTGTCCAAAATCTGAGTAAAGAAATCGTTGAATTAATTGATACGTTTTAATTTATTCAATTAAGTATTTGTTTTTGGAAATATACTTTAACATGTTTGCAAGTTTAAAAAATCTTGTAGGTTATTGTTTTTTTAAAAAAAGAAACGGTTTTTAAATTCTTTGTTGTAAATTTCTATTTTTTGATGTAGTTAAGTGTATTTTAAGTATAAGATGTAATTAATAAGGAAATGACGATGAACAAATAAGTAAGTGGTGATGAACAAATGTAATTTTTTAAATAAAGTAAAAACTAAAACTATATCTCAAGAAACAAACATTAAAGTAAATAGATTAAAATATTATTTTACTTAAAATGTAGAATTGTTGCATGCATATTTTTTGTGTAATAAAACATTTCTTTTAAAAAAAAATTAAGACGTTAATTAATTATTAGAATATTGGACAAAATCGAGACAAACATATATATACATGCAAGATTGGAAAATTTTTTAGTTTTCTTTCTTAAAGGTATCCATTGAAAAATTTAAACCAATTTTAAAAAGTTAACTAGTTTACGTAAGAAATATATTTTTTTTTTGCCTGAGTAAATTTTTTACTATATAATTAAAAAAAGTAAAATTAACTGGATATTTTCCCCATTAAATCTGTAAATTTATGTTATCTGTTATCAACTACAAAAGTTTCTCTTATATAAATATAATATTTAATAAATATTGCTTTATAATATATATGGAAAAATATTTAATAAATTATTTTAAATTATGTAATTGCGGCAATTATTAGAAATATCTTCATTCTTTCTAAGGATATCATACAAGTACAAAATCATGATATATTAGGTTTAATAAATACAGCGCTCTATATGCCTTAAGCTTGAGTATGTACAACAAGTAACTCCGTTATCATCTGTAACATTTATATAGTTTATCTGATATTTATTAACATTCATATAATCTCTTTTCTCATTATTTGATATTTATAAGGTAAAAGAAAAGGGAAAAAAATTAGTTTTCTATCAGAGGGCGCTGCTGTGAGGAAAGGGCCTTACACCAAGTGTATTTCTCTTATTAAGGCTGTCTTTGGTAAAAGTACGAGAGCTTGAACTAAACGCGAAGCACATTTTTAGACAGAAAAATGCCTCAATTTCCATGGAAGTTTGCAAAATTATAACTTATACATCTGTTAACGATGTAGTGTTTTTAAAAATTTCAAAATATTCCATGAATACTTTCTTTTTCGTTTTAGTAATAGAAGGCGTAGCCAATTTAACATTACGATATAGGAGAAAAAACGCGAAACACATTTTATACCAGAAAAAATAAATCGACTCGGTTAAAAATGGGAAACATGATAAAAAAAAAATGCTGCTCTCTAATGGATAGTGAAGCCAGAATATCATATTAATTTTTCATTTATTTTATATCTAAAAAAATGTTCCAAATTCGAGTCCTATTCTTTAACATTATCCGAAGACATCTGCAAAGCATCATGATGCATCTAATTCCATGAAAGAAATCGAATTAAAGGTAAATTTTAGTATATATAGTTGTTAAAAGCTTACTGGATTTTTTTTTATTTTTATTTTGTTTATTCTCTAAATAAAAGAGAGGAGATTCACATTAATGCTACAAAATAAAGCGTAAATAAAGTAAAAAAGAAAGGAATTGCAATTGTTTCATTTATAATTCCTCTCAAAAAGCTTTAAAAACCAACATAATCTCAGAAGCTATTAAAAATAAACAGGAATAATAATCCATAATATCGGTTTTTAGTTGGAAAGTTTTCAAATTCTGGGAAAAATTTCAAACTGTACCCCGAAATGGATTGTAGAATAATAACGCCAGGTCGACTCAATAAAACCGTCAAACTCAGCTAGACGCCACGTAATATCACAAAGAACCCATGTTTGTATAACATTGAACAACCTTCCCCAACCTACAATATCCCTTACCAACTCCTCTCAACCGAACAATATGCTTTTATGTCTGTATCTACTTCTCTTGTGAAACACACTATCAATCCATATCGTGTACATTCTATAAAAAAAACGTAAACCTATTCGTAATACATCAATAGGGGAGACCCAAACTACTTACAACTCACCCTCATTGTCATCACTTTCGAAAGAGGGCTAGGCTGACACAATAGAAGGTTGAAGTAACGGATACCTTGCTGGGCCATTTGGTGTCACTCTGCATGCTCTGTGAAACCCTGGGGGGCCATTGGTTCGGGGGAGAAGTGAGCAGGTGTCAAACACGGCAGAACTTTTTTTGGAGGGGGAGGGTTTCACTTTTCTCCATATGTATGACAGAAGAGGACTAATTTCCTTTGCATGAACTTGTAGACACCCTCTAATGGAAGTCGTGCAAGAGCTAATGGAAGTGTGGGATTTAGGCTTTCTTGTTCTATTGTTGAATGTGTTTTTTTTTTTTGCCCATATGTTGTTTTTCTATAACTGCAGAATTCTGTTTAAGATAAAAACAGATGCTTTTGTGTATGGATGTGATTCGATGTTGATGAAGATGTATGATGGGGTGTTATATATAGGGGTGTGTTATATATAGAGTCTTCAAAGAAAATATGTTGTTTGAGTGATTTCTTATTCTGCCACTATATAACTGGAAGAAAAAAAATATTTTGTTAGTAATACAGATGTAACGTAGTATACAAATAGGGAACGTAATAAAAAATGTTTGTGATGACTTTTTTTTTTTTTTGCAGACCACATTAGTCAAAGGTCTCAGCTATTCAGATAAATTTAATGTGCCATTGAATTGTTTTTATCAACTAGCTCAGCATGCATGTTTTTTACTTGTAGTTGACCAGTGGCGTAACGTAGAATATTAGGGCCTCCTGTAAAGTGAAGTTTGGGGCGCCAAGCCTATCTTACAAAGGATTGCGTACTTGGTGTCAGTCAGGTTTTGGGGCCCCTAGAATTCCTAGCCTCCCCCCTCGCGATGCGGGGGATGTACGTTACGACACTGCAGTTGACTTCCTATTAAGTATAATTTGATAACTTGTAAAAAAAAGTTTATAATATATATTCAGTGGCGCACATAAGGGACGGGTCCAGAACCCCCTTAGCCCTTGATTTTTTTTTATTGGTGATAATCCTATGTATATATTACGTAAAATTTATAATAAACTAATTGTTCTAAACAATTTATTTTATTAATTAATGCTAGTTATTAATTCAATAATTTATTTTTAACTTTTTTTTGTTCCCCAAATTGACAAAGTTAAAAGAATGTGTTTGGCGGCGTATTGACGTATGATGCGAGAATGGTGAACATTCGCCTCTGCCCCACCCCCTCCTGAAAATTTTTTGTGTGCGTCACTATTTGTGGTGTATAAATTATGCACTTTTAAATATTTTTTTTTATACTAGGTGTTACATTTTCTTGATTACTAACTTACTTTTACCAACTTAATAATAAGTTTATATTTTCTTATTCATAGCATTAAATAGATTTATACTGTACAAAATATTACAAAAATGGACACAAATTTGCGTATGTAAAATTTTACTTAAGTATTACTAAGCATAACATATATTTTATACTATCAGAACTGTAAATCCGTATTATAAAAGCATAATCTTATAAATAGTATAACTTTTTTTTAATAAAATATGCACTATATAAGTAAATACAAGTAACAGTATGAGTTTATTGACCATTATATACGTTACAATTTTATACACATGACAATATTTATGTGTTTAAATAACACTTTAAAAAAAAGAAAAGATACTTATTTTTATCTTACACATCAAAGGAATTGAACATTATATTTCTCCTTTTTAATTCCTACTATTAGATCACACTCTCTATATATTTATTTTTTTATACATTTATCTAGTTCAAATTTTCAATCGTTAGTAAAATACATTTTAAAGCGCTCAATCGAGCTGAAATTTTATATACACAATTATTTTGGATGGCAATACAGTAATTTAATTACAATTAATAAAAATTAATTGATTAAAACTAATTATTCAAAGAATTACAAATACAGCCACGTTGGCATCACTTTTGGCGACTTAACGACCATTTTGGCGACTTTAGTCAAAACTAGAAAATGTTTTTTTCTCACGTTTTAAAGCATTCTGTTGAACTGAAATTTTATATACACGATTGTTTTCGATGATAATACGATATACTTTAATGATAATTAATTTAAATTAATTGACTGAAACTAATTATTTAAAGAATTACAGATACAGCAACGTTGGCTTCATTTTTAGCGACTTGGGTCAAAACTAAGAGATTTTTTTTTCTCACGTTTTAAAGCATTCAGTTGAACTGAAATTTTATATACCGATTGTTTTGGATGACAACACAATACTTTAATCATAATTAATAAAAATTAATTGCCACTTGATGTTGTGATTCTGTCATATGTATATATATATTTATATTGATTGTAACTATTTAATAAAAAGTAACTAAAATAAAAATTTTATTTGTTGATCTAAGTAGGAATTCTCACTTAATTCTTTTTTTTATATTACTTGTTTAGAGTTATACTGAAATGGCATTTATACTTTTTACTAAATTTTTTTCAGCAAAAATGAAATAATCGGATCAAAAATTACTGCACAACATCCTTAGACTAATTATGATTTTTCATGTATTGTTTGGTATAAAAAGGGGTTTTTAAAAAGGGCTTATCAATACGTTGATCAATACCTCAATTGATAAGCTATAGAGTTTTTGAAAGTTCCAAAATGGCACTCAATACTTAGTTTAATACTGGAGCATTATATCTTTTGAAGATAATTTATTTCATGTGAATAATATTTCAATCGTTTAAATTATGTTTTCAACATTTTATCCTTTTTATTAAAAAAAAACTCTCTCCCAACGTTTCAAAGCTCGTCATCCTTACTTTGGAATTACATGTGGGCTATCAGTGATGAACGTTGAAATTTTGGGGGGGTTACTTTTAAAAAAAACTTAGACAAAAGTTCCGGGTGTAATATATTTGTGCTAAAAATCAAACATTCATCAACCTGTGGAAAAAGTTTGGAAAGTTTATTATGACCTATAAGTTGGTAAGAATGGGATCTGTGCAACTTCACTAAACACTCAATTTAAACATCTTCACGACACTGTTTTTGCTCGAGTGTGAGCAAACGCTTGCACACAGCTTTCTCATGCACAAAATTTCAGATAATATGCGATGGACCACACTTTTTAAAATGCCTACTATATCTGCTAGCTCGGGAACTTACAGTCGAAGATCATCCAGTACCGCTTTGTGTATTTTCTTCACCATTTCTGAAGTCGTCACATCATTTAGTCGAACACTGCGATACTCGTCTTGGCAGCTTGTACGGCCTCGTTTAAACTCAGCTATCCAATATTTTACTATTGTAAGCGAAGAAGCAGACTCATCCAGAGTAGAATCTAGTTCAGCTTTTACATTGGTTGTGCTGAGACCCTTCAAAAATAAAAGTATGGTATCACATAACAATGCCCAATTTTCTCCATTTTTACAAATTCACTGAAAACGTTCACTATATATATATACAGTGGGTGATCGGTTAACGAACATAATCCGTTCCAAGACTAATGGTTCGTTAATCGATCATCGATTCACCATAGACTTCTATGTGAAATCGATTAATTCGTTCTGGAGACCCTAAAAAAATGAAATCAAAACCGAAACTGATGGTCTAATTTGTATGAACATTCTATTGGAATTTTTTTTTCAATAGAACTTTGAAGTTTATTAGGTAAGCAACATAATTCAGGAGAGATGAAAAACGATTTTTAGACCGTTTCTCATATTTCACGTATTTTTACGGCGGTAGCGCGTCATCGGCACCTTTATATTTTATGGTCTGCACTGTTTGAAAAAATTAAGAATTCGCTTAATTTATTTGCCATGTCACCAAATCTACTCGCCCATAACTTATCAGCTGTCAGAAAATATTGATATTCATATTGAAATTCAAGTATTCAAGTGTGTATTGGTTTTAGTCATAATAATAATTATTGAATGACCTTTAAATTCATTGTTAATTCAAGTTTCATTTAGTAATTGTCAATACTAAGCATGCTTTAAACATTTCTCCTTTCAGTGGTCTTATTTTTTTATGCAAAATGATAACAAACGTTTAATATTAATTTTTTTTTTTCAGAGCCGATAACTGTTCGTTAGAATTCGTTTTGTTCGTTATCCGAACACCAACATCTTTCGTGAAAGTGTTCGTTAACCGATCATCCACTATATATATATTGATGGCTGTCAAACAAATACTAAACAATATGGTGTCTTCAAACTTAAAACATATGCTGTATAGATTGCGTACTTTCTAATACAGTGATATTTTTTCCAATTAGCGCCATGTCTAGGTCAGGCCGGGTACTTATGGGACCACCCTCGTATATCTCAACGAAATGATTTACAATTCCAAACATTTTTAAATCTTCACTTTGATAAATGCATTTTGTAATGACCTTTCAGCAGGAAAGTATTATCCTAATGGATTTATATCCGTCATTATTATTTATAGATGAAAACAATATCTGCACTGCAAAGTTACGTAACTTAACGAAATCTGTAATTGCCATTGATAGGTGTTACTTTCTTATCTTAAAAATTTCATTTTGCTGCTGTATATAAAGTAACATGATCTTTTTATGTACAAGTATATCTATTGTTTCCTTCTATAAAAGAGGCAGCAAGTTTAACGGAGGAAAATTTCCTTTTTATTTGCTTTTCTCCCCTTTTTAAAAAGTTGTGAAGACACTTTTCGAAAAGAAACTTGGAACTGAAAAGAAATATCTTTCCTCACAACATTCGAGTTGAATAGCGTCACTATAAAAAGCGATATCTTTAATACCCATTATAAAGTATAACTAAGTCGGTACAACTTGTAATTGAAACTTAAGTCACAATAACATCTTAAAGAAGAGTAGTATTTTTTTTACTGCACTTTTTTTTCCCCTCATTCCTCTCTGTGAGGGGGAATTTCAGTAACTCTCTTTCCTCTTGTTACGGGATCAGAAAGAATCGTAAAACAGCTTTTACGGCACAGTAAAAAAAAATAAAAAGTACGTAAAACCATTCTCCAGTTGAGTTTTAGTGCGCCAGCGGAAGTTAGGGGTGATCTATTGGCTGAAAAAACAGACATTGGAATACATACATGTATAATATTATTTATTTTATTTTCTTCATCCTGCATTTGCTTTTGTAACGAGTATAGGTGCAGTGTAATATTAGGGGAGGATTTTTCATAAAAAAATTTCGAATTTCGCACGTGTTCTACACTCCTCAGACGATATGTTGTAGCGTTTTTGAAATTGATAAACGACGCCGCGTGTAGAGTTAGAAGGAAGAGGAGGTGGAAGGAAAAATTCTCGAATATTTCTTTGTCGCAGCTTTTGCTTGTCAACTTCAGAATATAATAAAGTGCAAGAAACGTATAAACGATCCAGTCTTTTTTCTTTCTCTTTCTTTTGCAGGGTTGTTTTTTTTTTTAGGGTAAAAATTCAGAATTGATTGAACTTTGCAGGCACGTGACAAGAAAAAATAGCTTTTTGGGGTTCTTGTATGAGTACGATTTCTCAACACAATATAGGTTTCCTAATTTCGTTTTAAGGAATTTAAAATCTTATTCAATTCATACTATCAACTCATACTCTCTATTTATTTATTTATTTATCTTGGTGGAGTTTTCAATCGTTAATGAAATATATTTTAAAGCGCTCAATTGAGCTGACATTTTATACACAGGATTATCTTGGATGACAATACAGTAATTTAGTTATAATTAATAAAAATTAATTGATTAAAACTATTTATTTAAAGAATTACAAATACAGCCACGTTGGCATCATTTTTGGCGACATAGCGACCATTTTAGCGACTTGTGTCAAAACTTGAAAAAGTTTTTTTTTTCTCACGTTTTAAAGCATTCAGTTGAACTGAAATTTTATATACACGATTGTTTTGGACGACAATACGATATTTTAATGATAATTAATAAAAATTAATTACCTCTTAATGTTGTGATTCTGTCATATGAAAAACATATTTATAAAAATTGTAACTATTTAATAAAAAGTAGCTAAAATAAAATTTTTCTTTGTTGATCTAAGTAGGAATTGACTTAAAAAATTTTATTTATATAACTTGTTTTTATTGAGCACGTGTTGAAAAGAATGGGCTCAATTCATGTGACGTCATAGTCACATGATAGTGAAAGCCATGGGACTCTAGCCAATCAATTCAAAATCTCATGCGACGTCATAGTCACACGATAAAAACTATCTAGTGTTTCCAGCTAATCAGTTTACGCGCTCCGGTGTTGCCAAGTTTTGCTCTTTGCAGAAACTTTCTCTTAAAAAGCTCATATGTATACAAAATGCATTTTATTTAAAATTATAAACATAAAATATGATTTTCTTTAATTTAAAAAATCTTTTTGAAGAATTTTTTTCCCCCTAAACATCTTTACCCAAGTATAAAATTTGAAATTTTATCTGAGTTTTGCAAATAGAACTACGAGTAGAATTAGTTTAATGTTTGTTTTGAATTCAATGGAGAACACGTGGTTGTCTTTATCAGGTGACGTCATGAATTGAGCCCATTCCGTAGTAAATATAAGATTGCAACTACATGACGCACAAAATGATGACAAAATTTCAGAAAAAAAAAGGGGGGAAGGATATATATAGTCCATGTCTTCTTTCATTATTAATTATAACAACCTCTTAAAAAAAGGCACTGTGATGTTCAATGACTGAAATGGGTTTCCTATGAATTTAAAATTTTATTTTATAAACCATTTTATGAAAAAAAAAATATGCGTATTTTCCCCTTAAAAGAAATCCGTAATCAAAATAAGATTATAATAGTCACCCTAAATTATGGTGTAACGTTAGAAAATAGAAAATGAGAATATATATGTCTGTCTACAGTGATGCAAGCAGGAAATTTTCAGGGGTTGCGGTAAGAGGGTCTAAAGTCCACCATTCTGGTATCATACCCCAATACGCCCCCGAATGTATGATTTAGATTTTAAAGATTGTCAGTAAAAAATCAGTAAAAATTAAATTAGTGATTAAATAATTAGCATATATTAATAAAATGAATTATTAATAACAATCATTAGATTAATTTACCAGAAAAACAAAAAATAGTATGTATATATTACTATACATATAGAATTATATTCAATCGAAAGGAAATCAAGAAGGGTGATGTGAGAGGGTTCCGTACCCCCTGGACCCTCTCAGTGTACTCCAGTGTTTACTATTATTATTTATAGCAACAAAAATTATTTTGACACTCGATGTGGCATAAGTTTTCATAATCTACCCAAATTTATATGCCATAGTTTGTAGGCCTCAAACTCACTCAAAAAAAAACAAAAAAAAACTGATTAATACAGAGTTTGAGCCCTAATTTCACTGCAGACACATTATTCAATATAACAGAGGCTGCTATTATTTAAATTCAATTTTGTTTAAAATTCTTCTTTTGCAATAATGCGGTTCTTAAGTCGACTAAAGTAACAAATAGGTATCTGTGTATTGTTGTAATTAATTGTTGTAAACAAAGGTTATGCTTTCCTCATTATGTAATATAAGTCTAAGTAAACGAAAGGTACAATATTCTACTGCTTTTTGAGGTATATAATTAAATTAAAAATTAGACACATAAAAGGAATACTTTCTTTTTGGTGATGTTCTCTAAAAATAACTTTAATATATATTTTGCCTATTTTGACGTATATATACATGTTTAATAATTTTAACTTTTTTGTTTCCTTAAATTCCAACTATATATCTTGAAGAAAAAATCTCGAACTTAAGATACTCATAATTAAAAGGAAGTAAGATTCCTGAAGATTTATATAAGCGTAAAAAAGTATAAGATTTAAATAAGCGTATTGTCATGTTACAGCTGAACTGGATTCTTTATCTAATATCGTTAAATCGGTAGGTTTTTGAAAAAACATTTTTGTTATCTACTTAGCAACTAAATGCAAAAACACCTAAATTTGTTTTCAGTTTTTATTTACGATTTATTTCTTATATTAATGCTAATCACAGAATATTTTAGAATTTCTAATTTTTTAGAATTTGTAACAGATTTTCATAAGTTGGAGTTGTATTAAACTTGTGAGATATTTGTAATTTATGCGTAGAGTGGAATAAAAAGAACAAGATTATTATAAAATCTATTAATCATTGCTAATATTTATTTCAATGAATCAAGCTTTACTGCAACATTCTAGAAAATGATTCACTTTGAAATCACATTTGTTGAGCAACTTTTATGCACTTTACACCAACTCTTTCAACCGTTGTTAATTTCCTATCTATCATTTCAATTTATTTCAACAACTTAATTGCTGGCATATTCTTTATTAATGTATCTAATTCTATTGTTTAATTCGATATTTTCAAAAGCAAAAGAAAAAATACTCAAGGAGACAAAACTTCTTTTATCTTGAATGTTAGAAGGGAAAAAAAAATGTCTTTGTGTGTGTGTGATGACTTAGAGATTCAAATGTTTAATTTCTGGTTTATAGAGATGTTTCAACCACATCCATGTCGAAAAAAGACAGAATCAGCATAAAATAAAATCCCTGAAAACGATTTCCTTTATGTCCTACTAAACATTAATCCTCGTGGGATGTCCGCTGAAATGTTGTCCTTCCTGCTCCTAGAATCGAAAAACTTACTTCTAAGTTATTTTTTCGTGGAAATAGAGTACACAGAAAAATAAGAATAAGAAATGGGGAAAAAGTCTTAACGTACAACAAACACACTAAGCTACAAAGTCTGTTTTTGAAATAGTAACGCGACGAACTTTATACCGGAAGAATTCAAATTCCGGAAGTGACCCTCTGGGAAGCATTTCACTTCCCCAGAGTATCTTTGGAAAACCCAACAGGACTCAGAAGTCAAGATTTTTTTAACCATTCATAGAGTTGCAGATCTTCTCTTTTCAGAAGTCCACGAAATCAACTTCATAAATTTTATTGTAAGTGTGCCGAAACCCTTAGAATGTTAAAATGTATTTTTCAATATTTGAAGGCCTATTGCAGTGCTTCTCTCTCAAACTTTCAATACTTGCGACTCAATATTCAATCAGAATTTCCATCACGCCCCCCTTCCATACAATAAAAATGTTTTGAATTCAATAATACTATATTTTGACGCTAAAGCTACAATAGGATTTTAACCTCTTAACCGATTCTAATGACTGGCGTATATATACGTCTCGCTCAGCTAAAACGTTTATTGTCCTGAGCGTATATATACGTCTCGTTCAGCTAAAACGTTTATTGTCCTGAGCGTATATATACGTCTCGCTCAGCTAAAAATTTTAATGTCCTGAGCGTATATATACGTCGTTCCGAATTACGATCTTTTCTGTGCATTGCTTTCCATACAATCATTCCGAAGGCTTTGGAATGCAATAAAAGGACTTTGACAGATTTTGCAAAGGATTTACTTATTTCAGAGGATTTGCTTATTTATTCCTTTTCTTTCTCTCACCCTCAGCCTTCCAGTACATCACATGCCCACATAGAGCGTCTACGTGAAAAAAGGTGTCATTGGGAAGTTAACTGCGTAACTTTTAATCAGCCGTTAAGAGATTAATTATAAACAATACAAATTATTAAGATAATTGTTAACTTTTGTATATAATTTTATATATTACAAGCCCATGGGGTCACTGTTAATTATTAAACTTGTTCTTAACTTAGTATTGTTAAATTAATTATATATAAAATACATCGTGCAGTACTGATACTCTTACAAATGTGTTATATCAGTTTAAATGTGTATTTTATTTTTCATTATGTCAGAATGGGGTTGTTTTGTTTACTTTCAGTAAATCAATTATTTTTTAAAATGTCTTTTGTTTTCGACTTTTCTATATGCTCGCGCCCCTCTCATAGAGTTATCACTCCTCCCTAGGGGGGGGCACTCCACAGTTTGAGACTGGTCAACTGGTTTCAAACTTCTTTCATGTAGTATGTATATTGGGTAACAATGTTTCAACATAAGACTGAAATGCACTCAGCTTTAAAAAAACTCTACTGAAAGAGGCTTATACGGTTGCTGTTTATTGTTAAATAACAAGGTATATGCGATTGTGCAATATTTTATCACATGAAAGAAAATGCACCAGTATTATAATATAGGTGTGTATAACTTTTTAAAATAGACTGAAATTTAACTCCCACCATTTTGGGTTTTAATACTTTAAATTGGTAATCTTGTTTTGCTTTCAAATATAAGAAATGTACTATATCTATTTTAAGCATGAAAAATGGCCAGCCATCCCGTATAGTGGTTAGTGAAGCTGACTGTGGTGCTGTAGGGCCTGTGGGTTCAAATCCCGTAGAAGGATATAAGTTTGTAAATGCATAGTGCTCTCATGGCATGGGGCACTCTAAATAGCCGTCGAGCAGCAAGTCCTCTTGTGAGTTTGGTGGAAGAGAAAGAGAGGTGGAAAGCCCTTGACCCCCTCCCCCAGGGTGTACCCCCTCAAAATTGGTGTGGAACCGAGCAAAATCAAACTGTCACCTGCATGATGCTCAAAGCTAAGGCCAATGACAGGCGCAAAATTCTGCCCCTTAGCCATGATAAGTTTCGTGGGTCTTGATCTGATGTTACTGTTAATCAGGTGGCATAAATAACAACAGCAACAAGCATGAAAATTAAATCATTTGTTCATTAGATATTAAAATATATGGTATTTGTACAATTTAAATACTTTTAGTATTATTCCTTTCAAAATTAAATAACAAACTCACAAAAATTTATTCAAGCTTGACCATCCTGTAGAAAATATTGCATTCAAAAAACTACTTTTGGTGATCCAACCAAAATAAGTAAATCCCTTGAAATGACATGCCAATCACATGACTGAAGATGGCGAATGAAAAGAAAGATAAATCTCGGACCTTCAGCCATTTGCATAACGAGCTAAGCATTAATCAGTTGACGAGCTACCTTGATAATGTTCTAAATTTTTAAGTTTAGAACTAAATAATTTATTCGTTGATTTTCAGCCGACTTTTAACTTTTTTACGCGTCAAGTATACACGTCAGATTGGAAAATACAATATTAATAATACAAAATAATAAAAAGTATTGCTACGTAGATCAGGGCTCGAAGATTTTATGCTATCAATTTCAAAGATCAAAACAATTCTCTAGGAGAGATGAAAATTTATTGCAAAAAAACAATCCCTGAAATACAGGTACAGCACTAAAATTCGCTAAAAGATCCCAGTAAGTTTTCAAACCTTTTACAGTGCTCAGATACAACTATCAGAGTCTAAAATACAAACATGTTGAAGATTATTCACAAGCAACCTCTTATCCTCTCAACAGCCGAGGTAATACTAAATCAGTTTTAGCGAGCGACTTCTATTTATAGGCTGCACGGATCTTTCGAGAAAGATCCACTTACGTCATAGATCATGATATTAATAGATTTCTTCAACTGGCTTCTATATGGTCTTCAACTCACTGAAAATGGTCACCAAAATGGTTTCCAAAAATGATGCCAGCCTGGCTCTCGCCAACTTTCTATTGAATCGCCATTATAATGCGAGGAATAGCGTTGCTTGCCAATGTTACGATTTCAACATAAACTAAATACAGTAGAAAGTAATATTAACCTATTACACATCCAGATATAAATTATTTACACTATTTTAAGCATTCATTACATAAAATTCGTAACTATATTATATCCTATCCCAGTGGTGTACACAAGAATTTTTCAAGCTCTTGGGGGGGGAGGGGGTGTCCAGGGTTGGAAGTTCACCATTCTCTTATCATGCTCTAATACGCCGCCCAAAATATTCTTTCGATTTTGTCGATTTTCGCGAACAAAAAACAGGAAAAATTAATTATTGAATAAGTAATTAGCATTAGTTAACAAGATTAATTATTAATAATAAATACTTAATTAATTTCTACTGACTATATACATAGGATTATAATCAATTGAAAAAAATCAAGGACTTTGTGGGATGTCCAAACCCGGGAATTCCTCCCCCCCTTCTTGTATGCGTGGCCTCATCTCTAATGATTATTATTAAAAATGTTTAATTGATTCCAAAAATTAAATAGTTACCCTCGATGAACTTAATATAAAATTCCCAAAAATTTAGTTTATTTAATTTTATATTGGCCTGATATTGTTTACTCAATCCAATCCTTGATGTAACTCTCAATTTTTTTTTAAGCAAACTTATTTTGCGACAATTTGCATCACTCGATTCAATTCTAATCCCATAAATAATGCATTAAATCCATCAAACACTTCACAAAATTCACTTGCACATTACCACACTTAGCGTTGTATCCCTCTTCCAGACGACTGGATGCGTTAATAACATCTGCGAATTCATTAAACGAATAATGTAACAATGGAAACCGAAGAAGAATCGAGACTTTTGGTCATCATTCATTCGACAAACGTCATGCGGACGAAGCTGATGGTTAAAAGATGCAAATGCAATTAGAAGTGTACCCCAGGTGACCCTAGACTTCAACTTGTGTGCGGATAGACTCATGGATCCCCCCACAGAAAGTTACCTATGACGAAACTTGAAATTAAAGACTTTATTATGCAAATAGGGAGACTGAAGAATAGCTATTTTAAAGTATAAGGTATATATTGTTGATTTAGGTAAACATCAAACTTTAAAATGTAATTCAGTTGGTGCTAGGATGCAGTTAATCAGCATTCAGTTGTTAGCACATTTGTCTATAAAGTTTTATAGAAATTCCATATATATGGGAGTTCTCAAATTTTGAAAACTTTAATGAAGTTGTGATTGGGTTATTTTGAATTGACTGCTAATTTAGCAAGTAGTTTCAAGTTTCATTTGGCAAAGCTCAAAGTTTTAAGCCTTTACTCGCCATTTGAGTAATTTTATTATTGAACAATGGGCTAAATTCACATGTGACGTCATTGTCACATGATAAATACATGTACGTGTTTTAGCCAATCAGTTCATTTGCTTCGCTGTTGCCAGTTCTTGCTTTTTAAAGAAACTTTCTTTTAAAAAGTATATTATTTGCAGCACTAATAAAACACATAGATAAACCAACTACCCTTGATTTAAAAATATACGTGTAATATATATGTAGTCAAAATTCTCTACTTAAGAGAGATGAATATTCAATAATTCTAGTTGAGCCTCTATAAAAAGGCCTGAGCCATATACAGACAAAATAATATAATAGAAGCATTTTTCACAAAAGGAGAAAATTTTGAAAAAAGATTATTCTAAGTTAATTTTTTGCCAAAATATTGTATTTAAATAACTTTTATTTGTCAAAATGTCCTTAAAACAATTTCATACATGTATTCCAATCTAAGTAACACTAAATATCATGGAAAATATCCATTTATGCACTTTTCCAAAATCACGGTTCCGAACGTAGTCGGATACCTTAAGAGTCCTAAGAGCCCTTAAATGACCATCGAGGCCGTGGTGGTCTAGTGGTCAAGGTAACGGATTCCTGGCCGACGTGTCATGAGTTCGAGCCTGGTACCTCTGAAAACCCGACCTGTAGAGGAGATCGACGCACGTTAATTATGTCGAAGCTCAAACGTCCTCCTGTTGGTGGGGTATGGAAGTTAGGACAGTGAGTGCCAGCTCAGGTGGTGTCCTCGTCACTTGACCATATTTCAAAATTACGAAGTCCATCGCCAATGGCCCTAGAGTAGCTAAATATTGTGACATTAATATTCATTCACTCACTCATTCAAGTGACCATCAGGAATTTAGCCCATCGTAAGACTTGAAGGGTAGACAATTCGTAGACTTGAGTAAAGTAATTGGGGGACTTGAATGGTAGACACAAATGCTCTTATTTCTCAATTAATAGAATTGCATACGAATATGATTCATTAAATTTATTTCTTTGAAAATAAGCATGGTTTTGCGTGAAGATGTTTTCCATTCTTGAAAGATCTGGTAATCTTAAACCCCTAACTCTCTTCTTAATGTAGAAGATTCCCAAGTTTGGGGCAATCAAAGAGGATCTTGCGGTAAAATGCACGTAAAATACTCTTATGCAAGTTTAAGAATAATCATGTAATTTTTAATTTTTCTTATTGTAACCCTGAGTAACAAAATTCACCATTTCACCATTATGTAATATAACGCAGCATTAATTCAACTAAACTATTATTCTCAGTCATAGTCAAATATAAAATAAAAGCTCCAGAAACTTGGAAAAGTACCTATGTAGATATTATATGGGATGAAAAATAATGTTAATTGAAAAACTAACGTTAACTAAAGATAACAGTTTAAAAACGGAATTTTAATCTATAACGCCCAGGCAACCCTTACTCTTTGGGAGGCAATTTCTGTCTACTCTGTTTTTAAACGCTGTCAAATCAAAAAAAGGTGTGATGAAATACAGTAATCGTTTTCTAAACACATAAAATAACAGGCATTATTTTCTACTACTTATTACTTATCACGCTATTTGGTGACTTTTACACATCCACTCACTAACTCTTCCTTACCCAAGTGGGTTTTAGGGAAAAAAATCAACTAGAAATAAATTTAAACTCTCTTTGATTAAAATATGCTTACAGTTCTTTGGAAGTTTTAGCGAAGTTTCTCGCAAAATTTGTTAAAACTTGATCAATGGTGTGAGAATTTGTATAAATCCAAAACAAATATACAATCATTCAAATATACATATGGTACATTTCGTTAAAATTCTGTAATGTAAACCACTTTACGCGCTTACTTGTTTTAATATTTTAATCAGGAATAATTAAACATAACCTGAAACTTCTACAGTCAGTAGCGCACACAGGAATTTTTCAAGGGGA
>BMAV01007680.1:66311-79152 GCA_019973955.1 Trichonephila inaurata madagascariensis
TGTGTGTTTGTTCATTATAGCTTCTCGCTTAATTAAATTTATCTAAATTGTTAGACATTTAAGTTCTATTCTTAATAAAGACATATTAAGAATTAAAAATGTCTATTCCTTTTGCAAATCCTACACCTCTAGCTCACGCTGACAATGAAAGATACTGTCACCAAAGGGGGGCGGTATCACAACTCGTGTTGCCGAATCGCTGGCTCGAGTCTTGATGTTATTGAAGATCCACCTTGTAGAAAGCTGATGCACACTAAATCTGTCGTAGCTCAAAATATTCACTTTGCCGTGATGTGGAGAAAGGGATTCCAGCTCATACGTTTTCCTTGTCACTTGATTGTGGCTCGAAATTACGAGGTCCAATGCCAATAGCTCTCGTTTTGCTAAATATGCGACGTTAATATACTCACTCTTTAACATTAGGGGAAAGAAATTTTAAGATTATTTTATTTCTTTCATTTAAAAGCCATTGCGACTAAAAGTTTCATGAGAAGGTAGGTAATCTTTCAAAATAATCATTCCAAATGCCATCAGTAGGATATTCTTTTCTATTAAAAAAATGATTTTATGTGTTTTATTATTAAAACTGGACCCAGAGAGATTAACCCTCAATAGCTGGAAGCATTGTTCTGTTAAGTGTGTTTTAAACAAAAGCCAGTATCAATGAGTTTCTCGGAAATATTAATCTCCTACCAGACTTTAGGAAATCATTTAATCTTTCATTTAAGGAAATGGAATACTTCTAACAGTATCTTTTGTAAAGATTTATGTAATAGCAGATTTAAAACGGGAGAGAATGGGAACGTTCGAATAGAATGATACAATGTCGGAATTAAATCCAGATAGCAATTTAAATGCTTCTGGAATTATCAGGTATAATGGATAGATTGAATTGAAAGGGGTAAAAGTTAATAACATCACAGAAGAGGAAGACGAAACAGTGCTCAGTTTCATTTCTTCTTCATCTCGTTCTCCGATCATCCTTCTCTTGTATTTACCTGAAAGTCCAGGAGAGGGATTGGGTATAAATTGAGAAACTTATATTTCAGATCTCTCTTTCTCTCTTTGAAACTGAAGAATGATAAATAAAGATAATTGCATGCGCCTTGCTTGGTGTCTTTTAGATAAGTGTACCGAAGTAGGTGGTTATTTTTCACTTTTAATTGTGTCTTTTCTTCTGGTGATTATCCAGACTAAACATTGAATTAGTTTTGAATGAAAGTTCAATTCCTAAGTATTTAAAATGGCAATCTGATATTGTGCGCTAGATTCTAATAGATTTTTCACTGAAATGTATACATTTGAAAAATGCTGAATATTAAAATACCTAAATATTTGTTTGGTTTTTTTGGTATCAATTGTATTTTGGGAACGAGAAAATTATGCTCTCCTTGAGCAGGGTTACAAATTTGAACTCAAAAAAGTCGCTTCATTTTGGTATTCAATTAAAACCATAAGATTTTCTTGCAGCTTATTACAATAAATATTTATTTTCGAACCTTTTAATGAGCTGTTAGTCTGTTTTGGTGAATTGGATTTGATTTTCTTGATCACTTACATGAAAATCAAGCAGAGCAATGCCAGAAATCAAGCACCAGAATGTTCATCTTTTATATAAATATGTTAACATTAATAACTTTGATTGAAATAATTTTAAGCTAAAAATTAAGAGTGATCTACTTTCCAAAACATTTTGATTCACCGGTCATATTTATGAATAGAATAATTTATTGAATTATATTAACAATCTCGCAACTTTCTTTTAAGGTATCCGACTACGTTCGGAACCGTGATTTTAAAAAAGCGCATAAATGAATAATTTTCATCATATTTAGTGTCACAGATTAGATGTATAAAATTGTTTTAAGGACACATGTATAAAATTATTTTAAGGACACATTTTGACAAAAAAAAAATTATTTAAATACAATATTTCGGCAAAAAATTAACTTACAATAAACCTTTCTTAAAAATGTTCTCCTTTTGTGAAAAATGCTCCTATTATAATAATATTGTGCCTGTATATAGTTCAGACCTCTGTACAGAGGCTCAACTATGATTTTTGAAAAACTCACATTTTTTTCAGAGTTACAACATATTGAAATAATTATCGACGTTTTTTTCTTAAAATTTCTCTCTGTTGTTGTAATACATGGATAAACCCACTTCTAAGTTATATATTTCAAAAATTCTAGTTGAGCCTCTATACAGAGGTCTGAGCTATATACAGGCAAAATATTATTATAATAGAAGTATTTTTCACAAAAGGAGATTATTTTGAATATAGGTCATTCTATGTTCATTTTTTTGTCAAAATATTGTAAAATAATTTTTTATTGTATTACTATTCTTAAAACAATTTTACTTACATTTTCTAATCTAAGTGATACTAAATATCATGAATATTATCCATTTATACGCTATTGCAAAATCACGGTTCCGAACATAGTCGGATACCTTAAGAAAGACTCAGTAAACAAAAAGGAAAACATATTTTTAAAATACTTTTCAACTAGGATATTTGTATAATAAGTTTTGAAGAAATCAGAAAAACTCGAATTATAAAACTAGTCTAAAGATAGAAACGACACATATCTGAGAGCTTTGGTGTATAGTTATGATCAGTGCGAAAATAAGATATATGAAGATAGAATTTTAAAAATTTACTTCTGAAGTATTTTACATCCTTTTCTTGTTTCGAAAATAGTTCCCTAATTAAATTAATTTAGGAAGCGAGATAATTTTTTGAAGCGATATATTATGACAGCTTTAAGTAAGAAATTAATTTATGGTACGGACACAACTGAAGGGAAAACAAGTAATATAAATAAAAAATTTTATGTCAATTCCTACTTAGATCAACAAAGAAAAATTTTATTTTAGCTATTTTTTATTAAATAGTTACAATTTTTATAAATATGTTTTTCATATGACAGAATCACAACATTAAGTGGTAATTAATTTTTATTAATTATCATTAAAGTATCGTATTGTCATCCAAAACAATCGTGCGTATAAAATTTCAGTTCAACTGAATGCTTTAAAACGTGAGAAAAACGTTTTCAAGTTTTGACACAAGTCGCTGAAATAGTAGCTAAGTCGCCAAAAATGATACCAACGAGGCTGTATTTGTAATTCTTTAAATAATTAGTTTTAATCAATTAATTTTTATTAATTATAACTAAATTATACTGTATTGTTATCCAAAATAATCATGTATATAAAATTTCAGCTCAATGGAGTGCTTTAAAATGTATTTTATTAACGATTGAAAATTCCAAAAAGATAAATAAATATATAGAGAGTGTGAGCTAATAGTAGGAATTGAAAAACGAATGAAAGACAAGAAGTAAAGTTTTTTGAACATTATGTTAAATAATAGGACTTTCCCTCAAAATTAAAGTAATGAGCATTTTTTGCAAATATATAAATCTCATACAATTTCATAAATCATATTATAGTAAAGATAAAAAAGATATATTTTTTCTAATTAAGATTGAAAATAACATTTCACAGAATGCTCATCTCAAACAATAAGTAAGTAAAAGTCAGCCACACATACTTATATTTTTTACAGTCTTTCTAACAAAAATAAGTAAGGGTCTGTAAATACATAAAACTAAACGAAGAGGTTTTCCAGATAATGATATAAGCATTATTTTTCATTAAAAGAATTGCATCTCACCAACTTTTACGGTACATATTTTTATTAATTTGTTATGCCTGACGTTAAAAAAAAACATAAAAGCTTCCAGAAGACTGTTAAAAAGAATTTTTACAGCTCTCATTTTTAATTAAAAATTCAAATCACGTACGATAAAGAAGAAGAGTTAATTACAAATTTTTCAAGACAGTTATTTCATCAAAAACTTTTCCCCCCACACGCTGCAATCTTTAAAATAACGAAAAATTTTTGAATAAATTACCTGTTTAGATTTATGCTTTAGTTTAAAGAAGCAGACAACGAAATAAAATAAAGTTGCTCTAAACGACGCTTTTTGCTCTCAAGGCAAGAAGTTTAATAAACCTTTCATAATTAACTAAACAGTCTAAAAATTTAAGGAACTTTTAGTGTGTGTTGAATAGCGATATTATTTTTGTCAGATTTTTTTCTAAAAAAAAAGAGAGAACAGTCGTTTTTGTTTGTGATAAACGCTACCCAGTTTTACATCGAGCACATTTATAATTTTTATGAACATTTAACAGTATTTCTAGAAATTAACGAGTTCGTTTTTTTTTATCTGAACTAAGTTTTGCATGCATATTCATGTGTAAAGTAATTAAGTCATAAATATGAAGAAGCTTTTAGAAACATTTCCTATAAAAGTGTAAATAACATTCATCTTGAAAGCTATTATAGTTATGTAAATGAAGAGACATTAAAGTTTTAAAATTATATTAATCTTTTTAGGCGTAATTTAGTTCATTTTGTTAAAATAATTTTTTTAAGTTCTTTTTTTCACTCACGTATATGCCAAGAAAATTATTATTCCTTAACAAAAAAAAAAAGATTTTCTGCAATGTTTTAATTACAAAAACTTACACACACACACACACAAATCCTTGGATACATTAATTTCAACTACAGAAAATTTTAATTTGGGGCAAAAAACAAACAAACTTATCTCAATTTGTTCGTAGAACAGAGTTTTTTTCCCTCTGATAATTTTTTCTCAATGCCTTAAAACTAATTTATATTCAAAACTTATTCTTAAAGTAATGTTAAGTTGGTAAAAGAAAATGGTTTAGAATTAATTAATTACACACCATTTTTGAAAGAAGTGGATACATTTTTAATTTATGCTTATGGGATTTATGTTTGGGACGCTTCGTGAGGTTATAACGTCATAGTATTAGAATAAGCAACATATATGGTAGTGAATGAATTAAGCTTTTAAGTTAAACTTGAATAATTATTAAAGTAATTATTTCTTATGAGAAAATATTACTTGGCAAGCAATCCTTATATTGAAGTCTTTTAACTGCTATACTTGTATCTGATTTCTGAATCTCTTTGTATTTCAAAATTACGAGGTCCTTCACCATAAATCCTTGCATTGCTTTAGAAAGCGACGTTAATTGACACTCACTCATTCATTACAAATCTCTTTAAATGGGTTGACTGAGTTACTGTATACCAGGGATGGCGAACCTTTTTGAGATGAGGGTCAAATATTTTGTTCATATTTTTTAGTACTAACTCGTGGTCACTAATGCCCATTTGCACAAGAGTTAAGTTTAAAAATTTTTAACTGAGTATTTTTAAAACTGGACAACTTTAAAGTTCAATTGGCTTAACGGGTATAAATGGGCGCTATGGAAGTCTCTTTCTATAAACATAACTGACCATAACCTTACAAAAGTGCATTTTATCCGTCCGAAGAAAGTGCTTTAATTATGGTTATTTGCTTTGGTGTGTCGATTTTTTTTTCAACAAACAAAATTGAGTAAAATTATACACTTTATTTGATATTTTGTAAGCATTTTCGTTTTATTTCAAATACTACATACTTTCAAATATATTTGCGTAGCTTTGGAACTGTAATGATCAAACTGAAGGTCTTAGCATTTAATTTGCTTTTGTGTCAATGAAAAAATAAAGAATATAAATAATCAACACAAATTAGAAATTTTAAATAAAACCGCATAAACAGACAAGTGATTGCCTTGCAACCATGGGTCAGGGCTTGACCCACGGTCATAGGTTCTCCATCACTGCTCTATACCAAAGATTCTCAAAATTTTTGTTTCATAGATCTCTTGTCATATTTTTCAGTTTGGGGTAGCCCCCTGTGCATACCTAATAAAAGACTTAAATTTCTAACTGTAATGAAATATAGTCAGTAGCGTAACATACACCCCCGCAACCCCCCACATTTCGGGAGGGGGGTGGCAGAGACTCTAATGGGCCCAAAGCTTGACTGACGCTAAGTACGTATTTGGACTTGAGGCTCAAAACCTGTCTTTGTAGGGGGCCCAAATATTCTCCGTTATGCCACTGAATATAGTGTTTAAAACTTAAGAAGCACATGTTAATTAAATTAAAATTTAACTAATATGTAAAATAAATTATGTACACACAAATGATTATAATGGGAGGAATGAATTTGGTGCTTCAATGACTAATTTTCTACATTTGGCATCAACCTTGTCAGGTTTAACCCCAAATCCCCACGGTTAGTAGTGTCCATCCCTTTTCTTTCTTTCTTTTATTATTTTTATTTTGGAGATTGGCAACCGCACTAAAATTTCTTCTCACTAGAAAAATCAAAAAAATTCTCACAATACTCCATAATTCGGGATAAATAGGAGGTGTTTTTTTCTTAAAGCCAAAATTGCTGACATCCATTTCTAAACTTTTCTTTAAGATATCAGTCACTGCCTATTTTAATCAGTCCCTCTTGTAATATGACATTTTTCTTCAAAGTGACCATATGATTTCCTTGTCTTCTTTGGTATTACCATAGTCAAAGAATTCTAAAATCTAGTTTCAAAATCTGAATAAAGGGCATTTAAATGTTGAACGTAGGTTAAAGTGTCATTTTCCTGGCAGATTGTCTGTGGCCAATTGAGTTACTGGGAAAATTCACTACCACCAATATTATAATCCTTTAGCTTAATTTTTGGCAAGAAACTCTGAAATGATGGTCCTTGTTTTAATAAAACTTATGCTTTCCCCTTGTAACTCCAAATTAACCTAATTAAATTTAGTAAATAAATTTGTTAAATTGGTAAAATCTGATTTCCATTTGGTACAATTTTCTTTTAAAATTAAACTCATGCTCTGGTTTAATGAGAGCCACTATCGTAGACCCCCTATTTACACCTCATGGACCCCCGAAACTATTTTTTGCTGAAGAGGACCCCTTGCAGATCATCATAGATCCCTTCGGGTCGATATAGACCACTTTGGGAATCACTGTTCTGTATATACCCTTCTCGCTGCCCTCTTATTATGGTGTTATCAACTGCTTAATGACCACTAATCAAACTTATAATTTCTTCTTAACTGCCGTCTATCATCCTCTTAATACCAACATTTCTATTTACTTCACTTTTGATTATAACAAACAGCGATACCTATTTGTGTACATCATGGTTATTTCACAATGCGTGGTTCTCAAATCAAACAGCGTCAGAAGGTAACCCCAGAAGATGGTTAAGGGAAATACGCGTGAGAAATTGCCATAAATTGTAAAAATAAATCTTAAGTGTAACATAGGCACCATTGCCAATCTTCTGAATATTAACACTTATTATTTATTGCAGACTTATCTCTGTAGAAATGCCCCAACCCCCTTCTAAAAAAAGAAATTATCGTATTTATTCGAATCCAAGACGTCATTGATTCTAAATTGCACACCAAATTCTCAACATGTTTTTGTGATGAAAAAAAAAAAAAAAAATAGCGTGCAAAAAGTTTAACGTTATCCTATATTTACTAAATTTAAAAAATTTAAAGTGAAAACTAATAAGAAGTCGATAATTAATTTTTTACCAGCATTAAAAACTTTAAATTGAATCCCTGTAATTTCCCTAACTGTATGTATCATCTGTATCAAGTTTAATTTCCATTAAACGAATTGTTTTGCCTTCTATTCTAAGCCGTATTCGACTTTCAATAGCATTAACACTGGAACTAAAGCGCGGCTTAGATTCGAATAAGTATGTTATTATATTAATAACTGCTTGTAACACTGAAAGAATACCAATTATAATTCCTTATTCAATAAAACAGTTTAATTTTGTTTTTAAATTAAACTATTTTAAAGAAATTGGTGTATTTTGCATGGAATTACTTGCTAAGCATTGTCATATATGTATAGAAAAAAAAAACATATTGAACGAGGTTAAAAAAAACCGTCAGAAAAGAAAATACCTTTTAAAGTGAAACATGCCGAATTTATTTAACAGTTTAGAAACCAAGCTCAAACCAGTTTTCTTCTTGTCATTTAATTGTAGCTGATAAATCAATTTTAAAAAATAATTACAACTAACTGATTTATGAAAGAAATATTTTATTAGATAAAAACACATGTAACTAAACATGTAATTTCACCTCTTTTGTTAATAACAAAAGGAACATTTGCTGTCGTATTTCAAGTGCTGCTCACTTATAACTAAATTAAAAAATTGAATTATTGTTAGATAATAAATTCGTTTCGAAATATTGAGGCAATAATTGTCTCTGACATGCCTCTTACGATGCTCAATTTTGAGATTATAATTGGAAATAATTACCCATAATTCAAACGTGATACAATCAAGATTACGTCAAATAAATTTATCATCATCTGTATATATATATAGATGGATGCATATTTGACCTCGCTTCACTTCAACACCGTTCAACCGATCACTATGAAAATTGGCATGTATATGTATTTTTGAGGAGAAGGTTTTTGTGCTATCCTCTTTGTTGTAGCTCCCCACCAGGTGGAACTACAGCATATCAACTTCTGTACCGTTCCATCAATTGCCAAGTTGCCAACATGATCGTTAAAGATGATGCCAACATTTCGTTTTGTTTCCGTTGAATCGCCATTAAAATGTAAAGAACGGCGTTGCTTTTCAATATTACAATTTTAACACAAAGTAAATATAACAGAAAGTAATATTAACATATTACACATCCAGATATAAATTATTTACACTATTTTAAGCGTTCATTACACAAAATTTGTAACCATGTGTTACTTTTGCTGAGCAGAGATCAGCCTAGGAAGGTGTTTTCAAAAATCGACCCGCAAGTGAGTTAAGGGGCATTATAAATTGAAAAAAAAAATCTCTTTTATTAGCTATTAGATATACAGATTTAAAATTTAACAAATATGTTTTTTTGTTTAGCTAAGATATTCAAAAAAGCTTTTTGTTGTTGTTGTTGTTTAATTTGATCCTTCAATCTGTTTTGTGTAACTTTTCAATTCACCCTTGCGAAAAATGGGTATACTAGCTAGTAAAAATATAAAATACCAAACGTTTCAAGTCATAGTAATCACAAAATATTAGATCTAAATAAAACTTAGCGACAGTAAAGGCAAGGTAAAGAAATAAAAACAAGGTCGCCAAATTGTCGCTAAACGAAGTCTTCTGGAATCCTTCTCCAAACAATTGTCTCCATGTCATTCATCGCACATTTTAACCCCGACTTTTTTCCCATTCCGGCACTAAAATATCCGACTTATAAATTTCCGTCCCTATCTTTTCGGAATGGACACTTCTGCCATGGACGCCGGACTCCTTTTTTTTCGCTTCATTTTTTTTTTCCTTATCCGGTCAGTTTTGGAGCCGGACCCTTTTCTGAAACCAATATCCAAGATTTAAGGGCGTCGTAAATTCAGCACGCCATAAGTAAAAACAGATAGTCCATGATGAAGCATGGACTCGTCACTCTTTACGGAGAGAGGAAAAGAATAACCGGACATTGTCTATGAGTGGACAGTGGACAGTTGTCAAGATTTAGAGTTCTGGATTGTCCTCTGCAGTAAATTTCTGAAAACGTTAAATTTTTATTTCCTTTTACGTGATTTGTTTATGTGATGGATATAAACTTTTAAATCAATATAACAGTTTTGCTTAACAATGTCTTCCATCATCCTCTACATATGGCGTATTTTTCACTTGTATGGTGTAGGGGAAACTGTATGCCGAGAGAATGTCATTTTGTCAAGATTACATACAGAAACAAGGAGTAGAAAAAAATTCTAAAACAATAAGATATATTTTTTTCAGAATTTTACTTCTAAAATAACCTAAAAGGATTTCAGAGAAGATAGGAGAACATTTTTTTCTACTTCAAGAAGGATTGTCAAAAACTGGTTGTTTATTGAAGGTTTTCCAAAATTTGCTATTCCACATTATTAAAATTTTTCTATCCAATATTTTTAATGATAATCTGCTTAAAGTTGTTACAATTTGTGTACGCAAGATTACCAAACATGTCCTATTCTATATTGATAACAATTCTTTACTCAGAATTTCTTTGAAGTATATCTCAAGGACTTTAAACGATCTGCTCAGAACTTAAGAAAAAAAAAGTATCTACTATAAATTTTTGTTGAAGAAGATTCATGCATCTATAAGTGGATTAAACATTTAATAATTTGCATCTAGTGTTAATTTTTTTTGATGTAACACTACAAAAGAATAATGATATGTGTGAGATTTCTTAATTATAAAATGATGTTTGAAGAGGGAAGATATTCTCCCTTTTTTTCACTTAATACCTACATACCATCAAATGAGAATTCCATCATTTTATGTGGCCGAAATAACCTAATGATTATGGTTACAAACTCATGACCAATGTGTGTGACGGGGCCTTACGTGAATTTCTATTAATCCTCTTGGAGTATCTTTGGGGCCAGCAATCGAGTTATTTCACAGCCATCCCTCTCAAGAAGAAACCATGATATGCAGATTAGCTAGTATATATATAGTGGAAGTTTAATAATCGTAAGGTGAAGGAAAAAGAGCTGAGTCACTGAAAGCGGTACTGTTACAGTAAGGATCTGGATGTCGACGCGTGATTATAGGACGGACTTAACTATTAGAACAAATTAAGGAAGTTAGGATTCTTAAGATAACATTGAGTAAAGTTAATTTATTAGGATTTCATGTGCTTATTCACGTAGGGTTTTGAGCTATCGTTATATCACTCTAGAGTTTCCCTTTATAGTTTGCTTGTCTTGGATTATTATATTTGGTGATAATAAATTGGATTTATCATGGTTAGTTTGGGTCACATCAATCTTTACATCTTACAGATTTAGGTCTAGTGGATGAAGAGACGGCTTTCCCACGGGGGAGGCCATTACAAGTGTTGTGGGTACAAGTCCTGATGCCACTGAAGATCTACCATGTAGAGGGGGCCTATGCACGTTAAATCTGCCGATGCTTTGTGTCCATCTGTTGGTATTGTTGTTAGAAGAAGAGATGCTAGCTCAGGTGTGGTCCTTGTCACTTGACTGAGGTTCAAAATTACGAAGTCCGTCAACAATAACTCCCGTGTCGGTTTATAGTGCGACGTTGACAAAACCCTCACTCTCCATCTTTTTATTCTAAGTTTGATTTGTCGTATTATAACGACCCTTATTGATTCACTTGATATTCTAGGGCAAAACTGGGACTCTACCCTCATGAGATGGATTTTTCGACTTTTCCATTATGTAAGTGCTGAGAAAAAAAAAAGCCCTTCTGAACAAAGCTTAAGTTTCAATTCTAAATTAACTTTATTTAAAATAGTGATGTGACGTGCGGAGGAGGAAAAAGCTTCGTTATTAATGTTTTAAAATTAATAAAAAAAATTTCTAATTTTTAATTTCTTTGAAATTTTTTAAAATATATTTTATTTTTCATACGGCACTTCCTAAATTTAAGCTATATTTTCTGAAATCATTTTGGAACATAATATATGGTCGTGGAAATTTAGTTATGTTACTATACAATTATGCAATGTTTGTCCAATATGGTATATATAGGAAAACTCAAGTTGGCGGGGAAACCCCTATAAGATCAAATGCCGTATAATATTTTTTCCCTCTTTAACAACATCTCATTATCAAGTTGTGTAAAAGAATATAAAGAAAGGGTTCGGGCAAATAGTTCTTTTTCTTGACTTTGACAGGCTTCTTATATTTCACAAGTCCATTGGCATTTTGCCTTGCTATTTTTATGGATAATACATTTTGGAAATCTTTATAATGAAATTAAATTATTTTCTTAAGTTCATTCGAGTAGTTTCAATCTTATTCAGAATCTTTGTATGAGAACATACTTGATATCTTCTGTAGTATAAAAAATTTAGTATTTAAATTAGTATAAATATTTTTAGCATGTGATTAATGTTGGAAATGCTCAAATATCTGCAATCTTGGATTGTAGGAAAACCAAAATGAAGTTTAGTGTAGTCTGTGAATAGAGATTCTAAAAATATCTGGAAAAATTCATCGTTTATCAATCATTTGCCTCAAAGAGAAATATAACATCTCAAGCATCTTTGTTTTTTTTTTAATATTGTTACTGGTTAAAATTCTTACAACTTTTGACAGCAAATTAAGAGATCTGTGCCTGTATTTCCCCATCACTGTTTACATAAACAACTATTTAAGTACAATAAATTTTTATAAGCTATTTGAAATCTCCCATTTAGTAATAAAATATTATAATATCATTGTTGATAAATTTTGTATACAAATCGTATATTTAATAAAACATCTGTCCAGTCAGTATTTTATCGACACATTAATGCGCAAGCGCATTACTGCAGTTTTTTCTGTAAAGATAAGTACATTCTAGCTTTCTTGGAGACATTTCCTTACCATACATCACTATCCCTGCGTAAAATCCCTACAGGGAAGAATATCCCTCTGAATCTATCAGATAACTATTCTCAGAGGCGCTGGAAGCAACGCCCGTGTTTGCACATGTCGTATTTTTTGCTGTGGACAGTCGCAATAAATTTTTTGGATTCCGAAACAAAAGTCCATTCCGTGTGATATTTGATCGGAGACAAATAAAATGGTCCTGGTGCGTTCATCTTTTATACCATGTTTGTGATACAATGGGTGATATCTTCTGCTGGGAAAATAATGCGGGAAGCGATGTATCTCTACAAAACGACCGAATTTGAAAGGCGAAAAGATAAAGTAGAAACATAGAGTTAAGTGTTACTTTATCTAAAGTGAAAAAAATACACTTTTTTTGACATTACCGGTATTATACTACCATATACTGATGTATATTGTAAATAAATCCTAAAGGATTTTTTTGTTGTGAGATATTGATACACTAATTCTTTACTTTATATTTGTTGTAAGGGATTTTCACTGAGTATATTTAT
>BMAV01007680.1:100702-124333 GCA_019973955.1 Trichonephila inaurata madagascariensis
CTCGTTAGTGGGCCTCTGGCGAAAAAGGTTCATGTCGGCGTTTTTAAAAAGGACGCTAGATGGCGTTGATGTGGAATACTGTTTTGATTAGAATTGCCGACCTCGGTAAATGTGATATGATCTAACTTCTTACAAATGGAATATCCTACATATATATATATATTAAAATCGATGGCATTTGTCTGTTTGAAGAAGAAAGACGATTAAATGCATATTTAAATTTTAATAAATTAGAACAACTGGAAAATCAACATGTTGAAATTGATAAAAGATGGGGGGCGGAGAGAAAATACTTAAACCATATCAAAAATGAACACATTCCATATGAAAATTTAGTTATTCTTGTTGAATTTACTTTGTGCTGCCCTGGAACTAATACAGCAGTTGAAAGAGTTTTTTCAGTAGGTAATGATTTTTGGACTAGTGAGAAATCAAGATTGAATGTTAATATATGTTAGCTATAGTGCTTGCCGTAAAATTTAGTAAGAAGGATATTTTTTGCTCCGAAATTCCCGATAAATTAGAAAATGATATGTAGAAAAAAAAATCATTAAATGGAAAAATCCTCGTTTAAATAAATAATTTAAAGGAGTGTAAGTGTAATTAGCGTATTTTTGTTTGAATTAATAAAATTTTTCATATGTTGACGTTGTAATTTTTTCTTAAATTTTTCGTCCTCCTTTTCATTGTAAAAAAACTCGTCACATTATTGTATAAAAAGTACATTTTGTAAAGTAAATTATTTCTACTTCTGTATTTGTGTAAAAAAATTTCATACACGTTCGAAGAACTTTATTTAAGAATTTTCCACTGAGGCATGTTTTTTCGCATTCAATTTTCAAATGTAAAAAGGAGCGCTTTACTATAATCTATTAAATCCAATAAAGGCATGAATATAAAGAGAGAAACTGCCTTCAAATTTTCTCACAGCTTGGATGGCGAGGAACATACATTTAAATAAAAATACTTTCAGAATCATACGTCAATCTGACTTCTTAACAAATAATTTATTTTCTGTGATTTACTTGAAACATTTCAACAAATATTACTCTTATTTTATTACATACATATATTTCTAAAATATTCCCTAAAAGAGAGAGAGAGAACACTTTGAATAAATAATTCTTTTGTGGGGATTAATAATTTTTCTAGGAATCAGATATATATCTTTATCTAACATTTTTCAGTAGTATTTTTATGGATAAAAACCACATAAATTAAAGTTAATCTTCCGTATTCAAAATGGTTGGATGCATAAAAAAATTTTTTTTTCTTTCGTGGATCCATTGAACATGTAAAACTTTATTCTTGTAAGTGTTATGTTGTTTGCAGTAACAAGAACATTTAAATTAAATTAAAATTCCACTAAATTCTGTTCATTATTGAGCAAAAATTTAAAAATAATCATTTTTTATATTAGCAAATTGATAATTGAAAAATGTATTAAAGAGAATTCAAATAAGTAAATTACTTACACGCTATATACTAGATCTTCAGAAAAAAACTGTTATTCACAGAACAAGATGATTTTACATGTGTTATATATGAATCTCTTTAAAATAGCTGTCTGAATTAAATGATATTTGATATATATAATAGGGATATGGATTTGTTGTAAGTATATTAGATGAAATATTTGTTTTTGATCAGTAAAAAAAAAAAAAAATTGGGTTTTCAATAAGTTCCTAGTATTTTAATGAAATGATTGTAAGTCTAAAGCTATGAAATAGAAAAAAAAATAAATATTTTAACTCGGTTTCAAACAATTTTTCTTTTAATTTACTTTAAACTTTCTTTTTACTTTTTTTCTTTAAAAAATAATTGAACTATTCATTAATTTATATGAGCTTTTGAATAAAAATTTTTTTATTCAAATGATCAAATTCATCATACTACTTAAGATAAGAATTCTGGGAAACAAAATGGCCGCGGTAGCCGAGTGGTATAAGTATCGGACCGTGGTTTACCTTGTCACGAGTTCGAGCCCAATACCACTAAAGACCTGCCGTGTAGGGCACCGATGCACGTTAAATATGTCGAGAGCTGAAACGTCCTCCCGTTGGTGTGGTGTGGTAGTTAAGAGAGGGGGTGCCAGCTCAGGTGTCGTCCACGTCACTTGCCCATGGTTCAAAATTATGTGGTCCGTCGCCAAAAGCCCTCGTGTAACTAAGCAGTGCAACGTTAATAATCAATCAATCGATCAATCAATCAATCTGGGAAACAAATGCTATAAAAATAGCCAATAAATTCGAAATTTCAGTTTAATATCAGAGTTTGATTAGTATACATCCTTCACAAAAATGCATTAAACGTACTGTCTTTAGGAAAACTACTCTATAGTATTTCTTTGAATGCTTTTGTGAAGATAACTATAAGTTGCAAAAGTCATAAATCTTAATTCTTTCATAAAGTATTGTTTTATTTACGTAAATTTACCAATACGTTTTAAATGTCAATTTAATAAAAATAGCAAAATATTTAATAGCAAATATTGAAAAACAGTTTTCTTTTTCACGAAACCGATTATTTAATGATGCAGAAATTTTTTTTAACTGTTTGTTCTATTCAAAAGTTAAATAACCGGCCAAAAAAGTACGTTTCTTATGCCTTTTGTGTAGAAACAAAAAGCAACTATTATTCTTCAATTAATTTGTTGAGTTTTATTTTATTCTTATTCCCTTTTTTTTTGAATTTCAAACACACTTTTGTAAGTATTGAGTTTTTAAGGGAAAGGAATAGATAAATATTTATTAACAAGAATATAAAGGGTATAATTCTCTTTAAAAAACTTTATTTTAAATACATATTTAACTTTGGATTATTTACTTATTCTGAGAGAGTTATTGACTTAGAACAGTAGCCCTTGCGCAACTTTTGACTTCGAAGTTAATAAACACTCACTCACACAGTTTACTTTGTACTGTTTAGATGTATTTTATTATGCTATTTAAATTTTTGTACAGATGCTAAACTTCCATTTTACATAATTTAACTTCGTAAAAGAAATAAACTAATAAATGCCATTTAAATATTTATGCACCAAATAAAGTTTTTAAAAATATATAGTTTTTTGTTGTTGTTTTTTTTTTTTTTTTTTCATTTTCTATGCTTCCTCAGTAGGCATGTTTTAGAATTTTCATATCGTATTAAAATTTCATGTTTTTTATTTTATTTATTTTTTACACACAAATTGAAAAAAAATAATCTTCCCCAGATTTTTGTGTCTTTAAAAGAACTAAAACTTGAGCAACGCAGATATTTTCTTTCCGAAAAACCATATTGGTACATGTGAATCTTCCGAATCATAGAAATAAAAAGAAAAACTGTAAATATATAAACTTTTTATTCTGGAACAAACTATATTTTTCGGGAAAAATGTTTCCATGTAAAATTTAATTAGATGTCTTAAATTAAGAATTTATCAAAATACCTAAAGGAAAACATAAATATAATCAGCACTGGAAAGATTATTAAAAATTGCAAGGTCTTTTAACTGAAAAAGTAAATCACGTTATTGAAAAATTAACTTATTTATTCATTCATGCTTTGTTTTATTATTTATTTAACACTTGTGTTGCTTATTTATTAATTTTCTAAAAGTGTACAATCGATTAAACTAGTTTAATTAGTAGAAATATTTTATTTTAGTTACTTTTTATTATAAATAGGTATATACATATGACAGAATCACAATATTATGTGGCAAGAGCGATTTTCCTTTCTATATATATAGATAGTGTTGGTTTTTCTTTAGTATTTATTCACAAATTCCAATTTAATTATTTTAATAAATTAGCATAGAGAAGAAATAACATTCTCAGGCATAACATCCCAGGTGGGATTCGAACCCACGACCTTTAGATTAGAAGTCCAACGCGCTATCCATTGCGTTGCACGTACATAACGAGCACCTTTCCTTTCTAAATATGCTGTTGAACTCTTATTTTTGTCTGTTAATATTTATTCAATTTTTAATTTAATTAATGAGTAATATTTGAAAAACTGTATCAACATTAAGTGTTATCCACTTCAAGTTTAAGAAAATGTATTTGAACTTGAATGAATGAATAGAAAGTATTTTATTAACGATTGAAAATTTGAACAAGTTATATATATATACAGGGAAAGAGTAAACTAATAGTAGAGGAATTGAAAAATGCAATTGAAAATTTATATGCCACTTTTGTCCCTTTGAACTATATTTGCAACATAAATAGTGCAAATATTCAAAAAAAATTTATTTTAGCAAAATAATTTACTCAATATTTTATAAAAATGAAGTACATGACGAAAGTACGGATATAATCGCGCACATAAATACAAGTAGCAATATCTATTTACTAAAGATCAAAGTCTCATAAAAAATTATTTTTTCAATGGAATAAAACGTAAAAATTATGTAACATACATCGAAATATTGTTAAAAATTGTAACTTGTTTGAAGTTTATGAAAGGCTGAATGTGTGTTACGCAAACTGACGTTTTGATAAGCAATAAATTCAAATTTATTCAGCTTCTCCATTGAATCCAATCATAGATTGACATTTGAGTCTTTGTTGGTTGCTTGAGTTTTGTGTGAATAAAATATGAGTTGCAAGTTTTGAATTGAATCTCGCTTCAAAGGGATGCAATAGATATGCAGGGGTTTGAAGGAAAGATATGAAATCAATAAGATAAAATAAAGAAAACTGAAGTGAAGAGGGTAGAAGTCTGAAATATCAACGATAAAATTATTTTGAGTAAAATTTCTATCTAGAGAAAAATATAAGGATAATAATCCAATCTTAACATTGTAGCTACTAAATTCTCTGGAAAAATTTGAATTTCTGGTGTATTTTATATCATTTATATATATATATATATATATATATATATATATATATATATATATAACATATTTATTGATTTAAAAGGCATGTAAAAGAAAGAAAAATCGTTTACAGAATACGGAACGTGAGATACTTGTAACAGGTTCACTTTGAGCCTAATCTTCATTTGGAAAAATCTTTTAATTAATTGTTTGAATTTTGATAATCTCTTTCTGATAAGGAAACGTGACACATACAAATTAGTTTATAATTATTATAAATTTCATTTAGTCTAAACTATTATTAAGAATCATTTACAGCAATGATTCTCAAAGTTTCAATATTTGCGACCCACTATTCATTCATAATTTTCATCGCCTCATCCATGCCATAACTATGTATCGAATTCAATAATACTAAACTTTGACGCTAAGGCTGATACCACTTTAACCTCTTAAATACACCGGCGTATATAAACGTCTCACTCAGTCAAAATGTTAACTGCCCCGGACGTTTATATACGTATTTCCCAAGTACGATCGTATCTGTGCTCTGCTATCCGTAAAATTATTCCGAAGTCTTTGGAATACAATAAAAGGACACTGACAGAGTTTGCGAAGGATTTATTTATTTCAGAAAACATTTTACTTTTTTTAATTCCTTTTCAACCCTCCTCTTCCCAATGCATCACATACGGGTGCCTACGTGGAAAACGGTTGCATTGGGAAACATATCGCGTAATTTTTTATCAGCAGTTTACAGCTTAATTATAAACCGTAAAAATTATCAAGATAAGTGTTAATTTGTGCTAATAATTTTATATATGACAAGCCCATGGCGTCACTGGTAATTTCTAAATTTGTATGTGTTCTTAACTTAATACCGTTAAATTAATTATAAAATACATTTTGCAGTACTCATGCATTTATAAGTGTATTATATCAGTGCAAATGTGTATTTTATTTTTTATTATGTCAGAATGTAATTTGTTTGTTTACTTTCAATAGATTAATAAATTTTTTAAATAATCTTTTGTTTTCGACTTTTCAATATGGTCGCTTCCACCTTGTAGAATTATCAAGCCCCTCTAGGTTTGAGTTTGACCACAGTTTGAGAAACGTTTATTTACAGTATATAGAACGAAAGATAAAATGTAGACTATTCACTTTGAGCCTAATCCTCATGTGGAAAAAAAAACTTTTAAGGATTTATATTTGATTTTTGAGAATATCTTCATGTGAATGAACCGTGACGCATATAAATAAGTCTCACTACTTAAAGTGAAGTGAAACGAGTTCGCGGTGGAAGTTAATAGATAGTAATTTTAGATAGTGCTAGTTTTTTAAAATTATATCTGTGAAAGCTACTCCGTGGAATATCAACGTATTTTGATATACAGCTCGTATTCTTGGTATCATTGGTAGGAGCTGTACAAGTTTTCAGATCCAGTGCTTCTGTCTGAATTAATTCATTCAAGATAAGTGATGTTTATCGTTATATTTTGGCTAATTCGCTCCCATTAGCTAATTACAGCCATATTAGATGTTGAATTAGCTTAAGTAAAAGTTGTTGCTTTTTCGATATGGCTTATCTTGTGGTTCCCACTCACACTCATGCGAATTCTGGTTCGTCACAACATGTACAAATTTATCAACCGTAAGCTCAATAAAATTCAATTGAAATATATATACTCTCGAACAAGTTTTTAAAACACTCATTTAATAATTTTTAAACGCTAATCAGAAATTTAAATAAAAGTCAAATCATCTAATTTATTACATAAAACACAAAATCAACAAGAAGTAAAATATTTTAAATCCGTTCAGGATTAGGTGATTTTTCCAGTTAAGCCTAAATTCATTTAAAAATTCACAAAAGATCATTACTGTAATAAAATATGCCAAAATTTGTAGTTTATATTCATTCAAAATTCCATAAATTCTAAATTAAGATCACACAAATACGATTACAGCAGCGTTTCTCAAACTGTTGGGCGCGACCCCCAAAGGGGGCGTCATAACTCCACAAAGGGGGTTTTAAAGAAAATTATTAATTTACTGAAGGTAAGCAATTAAAATACATTCTGATATAATAATAAAATACACATTAACACTGATATAATACACTTATAAATTAATCAGTACTGTGCAATCTATTTTATAACTAATTTAACAATGCTAAGTTAATAACAAGTTAAATAATTCCAAGTGACCCTCATGGTCTTGTAATATGAAAAATTATATCCCAAAATTGATATTTATCTTGATAATTTGTACGGTTTATAATTAATTCCTTAAAACTGCCGATTAAAAGTTACGCGATTCACTCCCCAATGCCACCGTTGTCCACGCAGGCACTCGTATGTGATGTATTGCAGGGGGAGAAAAGGAATTAATAAGCAAATACTGGGAAATAAGTAAATACTTCGCAAACACTGTCAAGGTCCTTTTATTGCATTCCAAGGCTTTCGGAATAATTTTATGGATAACAGTGCACAGAAAAGATCGTACTTCGGAAAGACGTATATATACGTCCGAGAACATTAACGCTTTGGCAGTGTGAGATGTTTATATACTCCGGTGGCACTTAAGACGTTAAAGCCGTAATGTACATTTAACTTCAAGTATAGTATTATTGAATTCAATACATTGCTGTTGTAAGGAGAGGGGCGCGATGAAAATTATGATTGAATATTGGGTCGCAAATAGTGAAAGTTTGAGAAGCACTGGATTACAGGCCTCAGAATGGACAAAACACAATCTCAAATATGATACCTTTCCCTGAAGGGATCACATATATGTGATCAGGTCATGAACGGGTTAAATGTTTATGGTAAATGTGATGTAGAATTATTTATTATACTTTTGGCTATCAAAAAAAATTTCTTACAATTATACACAAATGTCGAAAAAACTGAGCAGCAGTTTGTTACATCATTTAGAGTGAGCGCTTACAAACGTCACATTATAAAACAATACCAGATCTATTATTGATAAACTTTGTAACTTTGACCCATGGTCAAATGATGTGGGCGACACCCGAACTGGCACATTTCCCTCTAAGAACTTCCATATCACGACAATGGGGGGAAATTTGGATCCTTGACAGATTCAATGTGCATCAGCTCCAATACACAGTGAACAGTGGCGTACACAGGAATTTTTCAAGAGGGGGTTGAGGGTCGAATGTCCACCATTCTCGTATCATGCTCTAATAGGCCGCCCAACATATTCTTTTGATTTTGTCGATTATCGTTAAAAAAAACGGTAAAAAACTAATTGTTAGATTAATAATTAGCAGAAATTAATAAAATTGATTATTAAGAACACAATTAAACTTTACGCATTATATACATAGAATTATAACCAATCAAAAAAAATCAAGAGCTATGAAGGGGGTCTGGACCCGAGGATCCACCCCTTGTGTGCGCCACTGCTGTATATATATAAAACCGTCTCTGTGTCGGAGAAGGAAGAGGTGGAGTAATTGGAATAAAAATCAAGGGATATGGGGGGTTCCAAAACCAAGGACCCCTCCTTGTGTGTACCACTGACGGTGAGTCCTCAGGGGCTCTAGAACTCGAACTCATGTCTGACTGACCGAGAGTCAATGGTCATGGCCACTTGGATACCAAGGCCTTATGTAATCTGGAGTCCCCCAATTTACAGTTCAGATATTACAGCTATAGAATTATTTATGAGATGGTTTTCTTTCTCTTTGATATACTAATTTTATCTAAATTCAAAGGCCATTCAGAACGCTGTGGTCACATTATGTGAGAAAATACTTTGTTAAAGAATATGTGGCTGTTACGAAAACTGAGAACTAGATCAAATGTCATTTTTGTTGCGGAACTACCTTTGCATTGTCACCCTTTATAATCTTTCCGTATGAAGTGCAAAGAAATAAAATCAGAAGAATAAATGTTCAATAACTAATTAAGTATATATAGTATATTAAGTTAATTGTTAGAATGATGTTATTTGTTGTATGCAGTAGCGTACACAAGGGGGGGGGAGGGTCCTCGAGTCCATACCCCCTCCCCCAAAACCCTTGATTTTTTTTAATGACTATAATCCTATGTATATAGTACGTAAAATTTAATTAAGTATTCGTGATAAAAATTAGTTTTATTGATTAATGCTAATTATTCATTCAATAATTAATTTTTATTGTTTTCTGTTCCCGAAAATTGACAAAATCAAAAGAATATGTTGGGCGTCGTATTGGAGCATCATACGAGGATAGTGGACTTTCGACCCTAGACCCCCTCCATCCTTGAAAAATTCCTGTATGCGCTACTGATTGTATATCATGGAGTTAAACGCTGTTTATTTATATCTGCATATTCACGTTATCAAATACAATTGCCAATGAAAATATTACTGAAAAAATCTTTTCAGTTATGATAGATGAATTGTATGGCTTTTTCCTTTTAGTTGATCAGACTCGCAGATAAATTATTTATTTTTTTATATTTTTTACATCCCTCCCCCTTTTTCTCTGTTTTAATTACATTTTTATATCAGTTAAATAGTTTGCTCAAATATTAGTGCCCTAAATATTTGGCACTTAGTAGTTAAAAACCTCATTGTACATGTTTTAAATCTTATTATTTAAAGAAACACCAAAATTAAACATAATTAATCATAACTTTCATCACAATATTGAGAATCTATAAATACATTAAACCATCTCTATAATTAACAAACATCCAAAAAAGAATAATCTATGTACGCAAATCACACACAGTGAAACCAATAACGACATCATATTCGCAATTTTAATCCAATTCACACACTCTGATTTTTTGTAACCACAAAAAAGATACTCTTGCACCAAAAAATAACATTATACTGCACTCTTTTATATAAAAGTACGTTTTGTGTACGTCATATCAAAATCTTTCCTGCGTCCGATGAATACTGCTTCTATGCTAATGATACTCGGATTTACGTGACCGTTACCATAGAAACGAAAGAAGGATGAATAGTTGGCTGTATGGAGAGAAAAGTTTAGTTGTTGTGGACCAAAAAAAGCATCATTTTTTTTTTCGGTCTCTTCCCCTTAATGTATTTTTTACCCGCGATTATTATTTTTGCTCTTGCGCCATGGGATGTTTTCTGTGGTAGATAAAAAGCTATAGAAGACATAGACAAGAGTAGATATAAAGATTTTTTTTTTATTTTATTTGGGATTTTTTTATTTTTTGTTGTTGTCCAACGTGGCTCCAGATTGTGGCAAACGATTGTGTCCATTGTTAGCTAATGTATTTTCTAGGATTTTGTATATATATTTTTTGTCCGTGTTTCTGGAAGTATATTATTGGCTGCAGATGTGTGTGGGATTTTAGAACTCATTGACTTTGAAATATTGGGTGATGGAAATGGTTTTTTCGTGTTATTTGTTAGAATAGTAAGCCAATACTTTACAAAAACAGCCTTGTAAAATATGTCTGTCTATTATTTATTTTGAAAATGTTACAATGTAACGTAAAAATATATAAGGAACCGATAACAATTAACCACAAAAATGTTTTTTGTACAAATGCTGCGATGTGTGTGTGTGTAGAAAGCCACTTATGCTGAATTCATTATGTGTTCTATTTTTTTCTCTTTGTGTAAAAGATTTTCATAACCAATGACAATAAATATATTTACATTTGAGGTATTTGAATATTATATGTATTTATTTTATTTAATGTTACTATTTAGGCAAAATACAAGCATTAAATTAAAAAAAAAATTTTTGTTGTTCTTAGTTTCAACATAAAGAACCCTGATGTCGATAGTACTTTAATAATTCAAGCCTTTCCTAACAATACAATTATAAGGACTTAATTGGCATTTAACCTTGATTTTTTTCTTTAATTTAATATATCATTGCTAAATTATTAGTTAAGTAATTGAGTTCAATGAATGTATACCTATATATTGTACAAGAAGGAGTTTATACTTCAAAACTTCGAGATAATTTTTTTTCTCCTCAAAATGGGAAAAAAGTATTTCTTTTATAAGACAAAAATTACTTATGTTTAAAAAAACAAGACAAAAAGCTTTATTCATTTTTCCTAATTTTATGTTGTCAAAAAGATTTAAAGACGAATTTTTTTGTTTTTGTAATAATAGTCTGGCCAAAAAATTAGTGCATAAAATTAAAAATTAACATGTATTTAAGAATTAACCTTTAAGTAAGTGCCTTAGAGTTAATGACTGTTATAGAAATTTTATAGTTGAATAATACCTAAATTTTTTACCATTCATTTACAGTACCTAATTAATTGCTCAGAATATAATTATAAAACTGTTTTGGAAAACGCCTAACATTAAATATATTTGTTTGTAATTATTGCTTTAATAGAAAGAATAGTATGAAAAGCATTGTATTCTTTGAGGAATTTAAAATAATGTATTGTTGTTGTGAAACGGTGCATTTTAATAAGCGCAATAATTTTTCTTAATTGGGTTTTGTAGTATATTTTCTACGTAAAATTTGTATGCTGCTATTCAGTATAATATTTATATAACAATAAAAAGCTAATAAATTCGTGAGCAATTTGAATCTCAAACAAATGTTAACTATATCTATAATAGTTAAAATAATTAACTAGTAATGGACCATAAGAATAATTTTCCGTAGTTTTGAGTTATAAAGGTTGTACAAATGAGACTGTATTCAAAAAATAAGTTTGGGTGCATTTTTAAATTCTGTTTATACCAATAAATGTAATGGTTATAATTACTCAAACGAATTGTATCTGTTCAATTATTGAATAAATATTTAAGTATGTAACTTAGTAAAATTAATGAAATTTATTAATTACATGAAGGTAAATTATTCTCATTACATCCCATTGTTGCTTGAATCACACAAATGGCTTCATGAAATATTGTATCCATAAAACTATTGCTTCTAATGAAAATTTACGATGAATTATTCATTAAATAGTAGCATTTCTATGCGAAAATAAAGTATAAAAATTAATTTTAAAATTTTAACAAAAAGAAATGCTTTAAGAATTTGGAATAATTTTAATTCTACAGCAAGATTTTTTTTTCAATATACAAAAGTAATTTATTTCCAAGACATTCAGTATTTGGTTTCTTAATGTTAGTTACTTTGCCAAAAGGTTTGAAGGTTTTACTCCTTAAATATGCTTTTGTTTTACACAATTTCTTACAGAGTTCTTTTTTTTTTCTTTTTTTTCTTTTTTAACCTTTTTTTTTAAGTGCAAGATTTTGTACAATTCCTCTTACAGACCCTCCAACTTCTTCAGAGATAAGAGATTGGAAATTAAAAAAAATAATCAACAATAGAATTAAGTCAGCATTGCAATAAATCTTTATTTTTTGGGGGGGGAGGGGTTTTTAATAATCCAAGAAACAATTTGTATAACTTTCCCAGAGCCGTATTCCCTTGCAATTATTCTCCCTTGCAATTATTCATCTACTTAAATTTCAGAACTTGAAAGGAAGTCAGACAACTATCATATCCAATTAAACAGATTTATGACTTAATGATAGAAAAAATGTCCCTTCGAATACTGCTTCCATTTGAGATAATCACGAAAAATAATGAGTAGTTAAAAAACTAGGTATATAGACCTCATGTAGTATGGTCAGAGAAATTTAGAAAACATGCTACTTCAGATGTCATCACCGTCATCTCATCTTATAAGGGGAGGTCACGACTAAGGAAATTCATTTTGGAAGGAGACTTGGTGTAATAGTTGTACACCTTTAGGGTATTCAACCCTCAATGTAATTCCGCCGAATGACCAGTCAATTCGGAGGAAATAGCCTTCGAAATTCATGCTCACATTTTATACAATTAAGTTTCAATTACCTTGAGCGTCACAGTGGCATAGTTGGTAGCCTGCCTGCTTTCTAGGCAGGCGGATAGGGTTCGAATCGAGCGATCAACTTTTTTTTTCCGATTCATTTAATTATTTTTTAAAATTAAATAAATTTATTAATGAAAGGTTTATTAAATATTAAATGATATTTTATGAAATTATTTTGTATTTTATAAAGAAAAAAATTATACTGTAATTATATAAGTATTTATATTATATTTTATATAAATATATTTTTATATTAGTAAATAATATTCATAATAGAATATATTATACTGAATAATAAATGATATTTTATATGAAAATTAGATACAAATAGTTTTATAATTTGAAATACAATATATTATAAATAAAATATTATATATAATATAAAACCTATAAAATATATTATTATTATTAAATTAATTATTTTGCAATTAATATCAAAAATAATATTTCCTTTTATATTTTATTAATTTAATTATTTTGTAAATGTATAAAATATTTAATAAATCCTTTTTAAAAAAAATTATTTAGTTTTAAAAAATAATTAGATGAATTGAAAAAAATTTACTCGTGTGACTCGATCCCTATCCGCTTGCGTCAAAGCAGGTGTGCTACCAACTATGCCACTGCATCGCTGCAGGTTATAAAACCCAAGCGTGTATTTCGAAAGCTATTTTCTCCGAATTGATTGGCCATTCAGCGCTAATACATTGAGGGTAGAATACCCTAAAGGAGTACTACTATTACACCAAGTCTCCCCAAATGAATTTCCTTAGTCATGCCCTCCCTTTGTTAGTTTAGAAATAAAAGAATCAATAGGTTTTCGGATAGTATAAAGATAGAAATAAATGTGATAGAATCAATATAATGGGAAAATTTAACTAATATTACCGTAGAATTAGATTAATATACAAAATAATTATAATGTAATCAGAATTTATATTAAATAAGGTAAGGATGTATGACACATATGAGGTAGTATCAGTAGCGCACACAGATATTTTTCATGGGGGGTCCAGGGTTGAAAGTCCACTATTCTGGTATCATGCTCCAATATGCCGTCCAACATATTTTTTTGATTTCGTCGATTTTCGGGGGAAAAAACAGTAAAAAGTTAATTATTGAATGAATAATTAGCATTAATTAATAAAATTAATTATTAATAGCCAAAAATTAATTAAATTTTAAGTACTGTATACATAGGATTATAATTAATCGGAAAAAAAATCATGAGCTTTTGGTGGGGTCCGGATCCGAGGCCGCCCCCCCCCCCCTTGTGTGTGCCATGTATATTGTATTATATATATGTTACTAAAATAAGTCAAGATAAACATATGATATTAATGAAGTGATAAGATGATATATAAATTTACACGCATTTCTTGGTTTTTCGTTAGATACCTATGCAAAAATAAACACAAAGGGAGCTATGTATCTTTTTCCTAATAAATACGGTAGCTTGCATTTCATAATTATTGCAATGTATTTCATAATTAATTTTAAAATACTATAAGAACTAGTTTAATAATTACTAGTGACCCCATGGGCTTGACATACATAAAGTTATATATAAAAATTAACCTTTTTTTATCTTGACAATATTTCTACGGTTTATAATTAATTCCTTAACTACCGATCAAAACTTACGCGATTCGCTCCCCAATGCTATCGTTTTCCACTTAAGCGTGCGTTTGTAATGTATTGGGGGGGGAGGCTAAATAGGAAAATCCTCCTAAATAAGTAAATCCTTCGTAAACACTGTCTTGGTCCTTTTTTTGCATTTCAAAGCAAAAGATCGTACTTCGGAAAGACGTATATATACGTCCGGGATAATTAACTTTTTGGGTGAGCGAGACATTTATATACGCCGGTGGCACTTAAAAGGTTAAATTCGTATTGTAGCTTTAGCGTCAAAATGTATTATTATCGAATTCAATACATCGTTATTTTAAGGAAAAAGGGGAGAGAGGAAAATTATGATTGAATATTAGGTCGTAAATATTGAAAGTTTGAGAAGCACTGAAATACCCTAAATGATTAAATTATTTTTGTTTATACATATAAATTAGACACAATACATTATCGCGACTCGAAATTGGATATCCTTTAAATTGGTTTTATACTTGTTACATTGTTTCTGTCAGAAGAGTACTTTCCTTTAACAGTTTAGAAATGATACAAATTAAAAACCATGTGAAAAGTTCTCATAAAAAAAAAAAATCATCAATTCTCTGCAGCATTTAATGAACTTTTCCAACTCACAACTGAAATAACGAAATCGACTGAAGCGCAAAGATAATTTAAACGCTTCGGCACCAAATCCCCGTCCTTTTCCAACTCAACAAATCTGCCTTTAGCGTAAAAATATTTTCTCAATCTAATTTACTCATCCGATTAGCAGCAAAGGATTATACAAATATTTGTTTATCGAAATAGGGAGGAGAGTGGCGAAATTACCGTAAGGTAGGGGGTGCGAGAGTTGCTATTCCATGCCGATAAGAGATTACAGAATAAATGCGTTTACTGGGCAAATCCATTTTTTGAAAACACTCGGAAAAAGTACTTTTTAAACATCGGTGATTACGTCAAAGCGATTACTTGCTATTTTTGTTATTGTTATCATTTCGTTTTGCAGTGTTCGTTGGAACGATTGCGTGACGAAGGAATTTGGTAATTTAGTTTCTTATTCAGCTTCTCTTATTGGAATTTGTGCAATCAAAAAGCATGGAAAACAGTAATAGAAGCTTAAGAAATGTTGTTGTATAAAATGTATTAATTTGTAAAATGTTATGCACGATGTTACAGCATAAGAGAATAATTTAATATATGTATAATATATATACAATGACTGGGCAAAATAATTAGACCTTTCTTAATCACAGACGAAGTTCTTCTTAGTATGGACTTAAATAGTTGATGATATCGTTGCTGAAGGTTATTGACTTCTGCTGACCTAATCACAACTGTAAATTCGATCAGAATGAATGATGGTGTTTCCAAGATTTGAAAAGGGTCTTTCAGCGTTGTCCTTCGAAAGCTCAACATGATTTCAGCTATGGAATTGAACTGACCATAAAAACAGAGTAAAATACTATGATTGATTTTTAACCAAGCCCTTTTGAATCCTAATGTGGTCAATAGATTTATTTGGTCTTTTATGGCCGAATCAGTCCTCTAACCAATCTGATTTTATTCAAGTAAAACTATTTTGAGTGATGTGATTTCTCAAGTCATTTTGAGACCTATTGTGGTCAGAGGACTTACTCGGGCATAAAAGTAGATTAAATTATTACGACTGATGTTGAGCGATTGAACGCGATGATATTGAGTGTTATCCTGCTGAAAGAGACCAGCTCTATGAGGTATCATTATAGCCAAACATGAGTGCATGCGATTGAAAATGATGTTGAATTCAACTGTGTTATTTAGTCTTGTCTCCACAAATATCAAGAGATCCGAAACCTTAATATCATGATTCAACTACTACCAGATTGAAATGCTGTCATTTGGAAAAGGAAATCTCGTATGTATTCGTACTGCAATGCACGTTCTGATCTTGGCATCTACTTGATATAACTCATAATTATGTTTATTGAATCAAGCTACCTTTTCCCAATCCTCTAGTGACCAATTTCGTCGTTCCTCGACCCACAACAGGTGTCTTTTCCTATTTGTCTGTGATACTAAAGACGCTTTTAATACCCTCCTGCCGCTAAAGCTCATCTGCTGCAAAGTCTTTCCTGTTGTACATTGCAATATGTTTAAGTGATGCACCTGCTGTGTTTAGCTTTCAGTTGTTTAATTTTGCCCCTTCTATTGCTGAAATCTATGGTTGCCATTCACTTTTCATCCCCTTTTCGTCACTTTTCTCACTCTCGTTCACCAGCCTTTTCCGACCAAAATAGTCCTGAAGGAAGATTCGATCTGAGCACCTTCTGTTCCGAAAACGAGCATCTTAGCCAGCACGCTAAAATGATCGCCATCGCGTGGAGGCTATTACTGTTTTATCTAGATACAACACCACCGCACTACACCCATGACAGCGATTCGGAGAATAGGCGAACAAACGGTACCATATTTGTGGCGATCGTGTGAGCAGTTTCGTCACTTTGAGTGCGATGGCTTTTGTGAGTTGCGTCATTCGTGCGTGACGGCTTTTTTGTGTGTTGCATCGTCGTGTGTGATGGCTTAATTGCGGAATGTGTTCTACGGCTTGGTTGCCTTTGTGGTGGATAAAGAGCACCACGACTGCTGTGGTTCTATTTGCATGTCCAGGGTCACCAATGAAGGAAGATTCGATCTGAGCACCTTCTGTTCCGAAAACGAGTATCTTAGCCACCACACCAAAACGATCGTCATCGCGTGGAGGCTATTACTAGTTTATCTAGATATCACACCACCACAGTCCTTATCACTTGAAATACACCATAAAGAACTTTTAAACACACCCGCCGGATTTGATCGCCCCAGTCAATAGCTGTGAAGCTAGTCGTTGTATGACAAAATCCACTTTTGTCATTCCAACATCCACATTACCAGATATAGGATGAAGAGTTGATTCGCAGCCCATAGGCCCATAGATCACTCGCATCCATTACTTTAAATACTACCCTCAATCACCACCATTTAAGAACCTGAAATACTGTTTGGTGAAAAAATCCTCGAAATGTCGCCAATTCAGAGATGCTGGTACTTGTTCTTCTTGCACCGACGTTCATTCTTCATTCAGAAACCCCTAAATCTTTCGTTTTACCCATCTTCACATTAGCTTCCCAAATAATTACGCTGATGTTTCCTTATGTGAGGAATTCTTGCACTGTTATGTCCCTCTACATCACTATCGGAGTGGTTTGCTCGTTTACTCTCAAATTAGAATTGTCTTTCATTTTTGACCACTAATACATATCGATCGATCGATAGATAGCTTAAATTTTCTGTTTTCAAACTGTAATAGTTAAATATTTCACGTGTGTGTTTTTTAAGTTTGATGTGTGTGCTAAAGAAATTTTTTATGATTTCTATTTCATCAATTTTCAGATTTAGAGGATTTTCTCTTTCAATTCTATCACAAAACTTTTATCCATACTATTTCCATTTATATTACATTCATAAATGGCTCGTAAATCTCATAAGTAACAATAAAAAGATCTTATATTTTTTAAAAAAAATATTTTTTAAACATAACAATAAAAGCGGATATTTTTTATTTTTTATTTTGATAATGACTTTACTACAATATTTTAAATAACAGAGAGTATAAGTTAAAGATCTTCGGAATCAAAAGTTGATTTTTAAAAAATGTAACTTAAAATCTCATCAAGTTTTTTTTTTTTTTTTTTTTTTATCATTTCTAAAACTTTTTAATAGAAGGAAGTCTCGAATTGTTTCATCTTCCTTGACATAGATGAATTGGAACTTCATACTCATGTAAAAAAAATAAAAATAAAAACTTCAGCTTGTTTGCAGTTTTAGTTAACATTCATTCGCTTGGCATTTGATCCGTTTAATAAACTGTTGGCCAATGGGTCCTAAAATTCTGCAACATACTTCGTTGAATCATCATCTAAATCAACATTTTAGTTTCTATGAAGAAAGTTTGAATGTCTTAGCGTCCTCATACAACAATTATTATTAATTCTTCAACATCCAATTTCCAATCTGCAGTTCAATAAGATAAAATATATCCCCTCACCTCTAATAGAAATTTGTGTACACCAATGAAATATAAATTAAAGAAACAAATCAGATAAAGTCAGAGTAACAATAGGAACGTCATTAGACTTCTCGAGGCTCTTTGCCCCTATACAAAAATAAGGTCCACCCTTTTAAATTGACGGTTTGTATCGAAAACTTTGTCAAATGCTCGTACTGTAACGATTCCCCCCACACAGCTAGGAATGGGCATCTCTGTGGATCACCACACGTGCACTTTGCACCTGCATCTTTAAAATTGTTGCGTGGTCTCGCCTTGGATCACTCCAGCAACCTTTGACACCACGAGAGACCCTTTTCCCGACTAGCAGGATGTAACTGGAAGCTAAAGACACCGGCCGCTGATCCCCGAAGACAGAGACAACGGAGATGGTCTGACTACCTCCGTTGAGAGCGGACCCCAAAAAGAAACTCCTCCCTCTCAAACCACATCATTTGAACTCTAATAATCTTTTAATAAGTTAAAAAATTTCAATGTATAATATGTAAATAATAGCTTTGACGTAAATAAACTAAGTATTTAAATTAATCAATATCACGCTACCGTTATTTATCTCAAACGTCGCAGTACAAACGGTAACCCATAGTAAATAAATGTGCGGGGCTCACAGTATCACAAATCTAGACTCAAACCAACTGGACTTACTTCCGCTTTCGAACTAAATAAGGATGTATGGTGGAAGGTCTAGGCCCAGACATGACGTAATAATGCAGTCTTGCCACTTTTGCCAACTGGCATACAGTGCAAAATTCCCAGTTTGAGGAAAATGTGCCCGTGAATAGCATTTGACGATCAAAATCATTCGTGGATAATTATCTTATTAAGGCTGAGTTGAAATAATGACGAGAGACTTCTATAGGAATTGGGCCCGGGCCCAGTTGGTCCATGCCTTAAAAAGTCCCTGAATAAAAATTATATTCTAAAAAAATATGATTAACTTAACAGAATTTTAAATTAATAACGATATAAATGATTTTATATGTGATGTTCTTTTTCTTTAGGCCTAACTTTTATTTTATCTTGAAAGCTTTTAATTTTTATTTAGTAATCTTTTCAAACTCTTCGCTCTATTAAAATCATCTATAGAATTCAACTTACGAAGTATAGATGGTATGCAAGACACAACTGAAACACTTTAAAAGTAAAGATTAAGCTTAGTTTTTTCGTGTATGCATGTTATGGCAATTCAACTTTATAAGGTTTGAAAATAATTTTATATCCTCTTGAATTACAGTTTCCTCATGCCTGAGCTAAATCTGATACTAATGCGCCAATAATAAGAATTTTTTTGACCTTCGAGTTTCTTTTTGGAATTTCTTACGGTGATTTTTTTATGTTCTCAAAATCACCAACTACTTCAAACAGAAACTAGATCCATATAAGGCTGACTACTAGTTTTTCAAAAAAATATATATTCATGCACCATGGCTTATCTAGCACAAATTCTGGAATCTCCGAAAAAATAGGTAATGTATTCGACCAAAAAAAGCTTCTGCAGCAAGGAAACTGCTTCGAAAACTATTGAAGTTTCGAAAATTCCTCTAGAAATATGTTTATTGAAGAAAAGTTTTTTTTTTTTCTCTGCAGTAAAAGTTCCACGGTGAAGCTGAATATAAGGAACGTGTTTCGAAATTTTTATGCACCCAAAAATGCCAAATAAGTTACCTGCTCCTCGTCTTATAGCATACATTACGGAAAGGACGTAAGAATGAAATATGAAAGATGTAACTGTGATATATATGGGACGTAAAACGTAATGTACAATAACGTGAAAGACATGAGCGTGTGATAAGAGCACGTGGTGCATCTTTTTTATCGGGATGCCGAGAATATTGATTGGGATATAAAATGCTTTGAGACATCAGCGTCTCAAAGAGTTATTTTGTATTCAACTACAAAAATGAGCTATTTTTGCTGTGATTCTCTGAAAACACTGCTAAAAGAGGACAGGGTAATTTAAAAATTGGTAAAATATTGTTTATCAAATATAAGAGCTTATATGGGGAAATTTTTCTTAACAAATCAATATAATAAATCTTATTTATTCGAGTTATAATATAATCACTCGATAATATAATAAAATAATTCAGTAATGCTGGATTCTTAACTATATTAATAAATATTTTCTAACATATATCAATATGATTTTGATTCCTAAATAATGAGTATAAGGTATACTCATTATTCAGGAATCAAAATGATAAGATAATTTTGATTTAATAACTGAAGCATTTTATGAAGAATTATATTTTCGGGTAAGGTGTTTCTCCCGTGCGATAAAAATTTATGAGTACCTAAGCCGTATAAAGTGATTCGTATTATAATATCAATTGATGTGAAGAGATTTTTCATATGAAAGATTACATTTTTTCGTAAATGATACTTATTCGTTACTAGTTTTCCGCCCTGAAAACAATTTTAATTCGCTTAAACAAGAAGAAAAAATAATAGATTCTTCACTATATATTAGGGAGGAACGAATTTTATTTTTCCGCATTGAATGCGAATCTTAGTACAGAGTTTCCAAACAAAAACAGGAAAAAAAAAAAAAAAGAATGAAGTCAATTCCTACTTAGGTCAACAAAGAAAATTTTTATTTTATTTACTTTTTATAAAATAATTACAATTAATATAAATATGTGTACACATATCAGAGAATCACAATATTAAGAGGCAAAATAGAAAGAGAATTTTCTTGCAATTTTCATACCTGGTAGTTGGATAATCAATGTATTCTGTCGCCATCACTATTGTCTTCATTCGGAAAAATTTGATTTTTTCTTCTTCCATATAAAACTAAAATTAATTGAATAAATTTAATTAATGAATTAATATTCGAAAAACTGTATTAACAACACGTGTTTCACTATGAGTTTAAAAAAGTGTGTTTGAACTTGAGTGGATGAATGAAAAGTATTTTATTAACGATTGAAAATTTAAGCAAGATATATAAATAAATATATAATATAGGGAGTGTGAAAACTAACAGTAGGAATTGAAAAAGAATGTATTGTCTTAGAATAGCGTGAAATACTCAAAGAAGTGAGCGGGTAACGGCAAGTTCAATAATAAAATTCAAAATGTCAATATGCTAACACGCTGCTTTATTCCATATATATATATATTTATTTAAACAAGACTACTTTCAAAAAATAAAAGAGAGAGAAAAAAAGATTAATCAAATGTTACAGAAATTTATTTTTGCCATTTCATTTATCTATTAATTAGGGAATAAATATTTTCAAATATTTATAATTCTTATAAAATATATTCTCTTAAGTTATAGTATCGTATTTTTGAGCATAAAAAAACAAACATTCCTTTCGGGGGGAAAAAAATCAACTATACAGCTTAATTTCTTCTTAGCTCAATCCATTTTGGTATTCTTCATATAAGGTTCCAAATTCCATCTATTACATCTTAATGGATTTCAAAACTTTTTAAAAACCAATTTCTGGGAAAAGCGACAGCAGTCAGTATTCCACCATTAATACACACACAGCAGAAATAAATATCCAATTCTAATGCGTCTACACCATGAATAAGTAACAGCCACCAAACGATTCGAAATCGACGCTGCGGGCGTTCCTATTTATCTTCCAAGCATTCCAAAACGCGCGCCATCTTCGCGACTTGGCCCAATCATTATTTATTTACAGGGCAATCTGGCGGGGACGTTCGAATCTTGAAACATTCCAATTTACCCTTCATTGAATTTTTAACGAGATCTTCTCTGAGTATCCTTTTGCCATATTGATTTCGCTGCTGCAGCAGCCACCACCACAAAACGCCGAAAATAAAACATTAAAATATCAACGTTGTGTGTCCGGGCTTTGCCTGTTAAGATTAATCGCTTCGCTGCCTATTAGTCTTCCAAGTTTCGTGGAATAAACAATAGGGGGCGCTTTGCTTCATTAATTTACGGGCTGCGGCTTGTTCTTGTCAGGGGCTTTGCATTAAAAACGCAAAACCTTCGCTGAGCCTCGTAGGTTCTTCAAAAGATTTTTCTGTGTGTTAAGCGAAAATTATATATCTGCTTTAACAACATAGTTATTCATTGGGATTTTTGATGAATTATTTTTCCCAGACCATCTCTTCACTCTTCAGGGTATTTTGATTAAGTTGTAAGTTATGTCACATGAGGATGTAGTCAGCACGTACGAGAAAGACTGTAACAAAGAGGCTTATATAGTAAATATTGTGTATAATATTATAAGAGAAAATATATCTTATATATATAATTCATCTTTGCCAAATTATTAACGAAACAATGATAAATAAATGGTTTGCTACTGTTTATTTAATTTATGGACACCAAATAACAAAATTAAAAAAAACGAAACAAAAATGAAATATTTATAATTAGAAGTTTTTCTTTTTTACCTCACAAATCGTGTAGTTTTAACAATAGCTGCTGAGATATCAATGGGAAAGATCGACTGGACAGTATGTTACAGATACTTATTTAGAAAATTCAAGTAAAACATACTGAGTACTTTCTACAGGGAATCTATGTGGAATATGTTGCAGTCCAATCTTTCGAAAGCGTTAGATGTAGGTACATCCATGTCTACCAAAAAATTGGGGAAATATCTTTTACAACAGTGAATTTTATACAGTTAAAGTAACTGAGATTTGAAATAGGAATGTGACAGTGTGAGAGTAATATAAAAATTAAAAAAATATCTTACTCATCTGTGTGTGTGTGTGTTAAAATGACAAAAATAGTAATAATAGGCATATGACCTCAGCTAAAACGGTCGGATACATCGAAAAATCCGCTTACGATTTGCAAAGTTATTTTTAATGTTTTGTCGTATTTCATCAAGAACAAAAAATGCCGAAATCACAGTTTGTTTAGTTCTCTATATATTCCCTTAATTCATTTCCTTTGACAGATTATTAAGTTTTCGGTTTTATAAATCCTTTATTAATATCCCTTACTATTGTTTTCTTTTTGTAAACCTTGAAGTACCTTTATTTTAGTACTATGATCGAATTTGATATTATAAGCTGTAAATATTTATCCAACATCAAAGCACGCCTAAGGCCGCGGGTAGCCTGGTGGTTAGAGCATTGGACTCCAAACCGGAAGGCCAGGGTTCGATGTCCGATGTCACCAAATACCCTCCGAGAACACACGGAGTACGTGCTCGTTAAATCCGGGGGTCCGAATGTCTTGTGGGTTGAATCACGAGTGCAGGGGACTGGGGAATATTTCCCTCCGCTTCAATTCCATGCCTAAATTATGGAGGTGGAGATCGGTGGTG
>BMAV01007680.1:131132-141324 GCA_019973955.1 Trichonephila inaurata madagascariensis
CACCACCTATCTCCACCTCCACAGTTTAGGCATGAAACTGAATTGGAGGGAAATTTTCTCCAGTTTCCTGCACTCGTGAATCAGCCCACAAGACTTTCGGACCCACTGATTTAACGAGAACGTGCTCCGCATGTTCTCGGAGGGTATTTCGCAGTACGAGCATCGAACCCAGGCCTTCCGGTCCGGAGTCCGGTGCTCTAACCACTAGCCTACCCACGGCCCTAAGCAAAAGGAACATGATACAAGAATGGTGAACTTTCAACCCCAGACCCCCCCTGAAAAATTCCTGTGTGCGCTACTGGCAGGTGTAATATATATATATAAAAGATAAAATATGTTTAGTATTATTTCATTATGTTATAATAAAAGTTTAAAAAGTGTTTTCAGAGTAAAATTATTAAATATAAAAAAAATTTCAGTTTTAATGAATTGAATGGCTTTAGGTACTTGTAATTATACAAATTTCATAGAGAACGTGAATCCACTTTGCATACACATTTGTAAGTTTCATTTCAATTTTTTATTGTGATTCGTGGAGCCCCTGAGTATGCCTTGTGGAACCCCAGGGTTCCGTAAACACAGTTGGAAGACCACTGCTATAGAATAATGGATCAGATTTGCCATGTCCAGTATCAAAACTTAGTTACGGTCATTTAATATGATTGCAGTTTTAATGCTCCAAATCTATGAAATTTCAAAAAATCGTTATAAATTCCTAAGATTTTACTTTTCTTCAAGATTACCATTCTACACGAATATGTTCTTCAATATTTTTCTAAAAAAAACATTAAGAACTAAATCCGGAAAAAAAAACGAAATTTTTTATGTATTTAAAATTGCACTTGCTTAAATCATCATGAAGATTTCACAGGATACGTATACGAACTGACATATTACGCAGTCGGACTGCCCCGTGACTTGCATTCTAACGTTCCCGGGCCCCCCCGCCTTCCCTTAACGGAACCGTATGTCAGTAATAAAGACGTCCATTCGAATGGCGTGAGGCGTTGACAGGGACTACCCCTGGCAACGCCTAACAGAAACTTTCATAGGCACGAACTTGTCATTCCAAGTAACTGATTAGAAAATCGCGTTCAAAATGGCACTCTTCCACCCCCTGCACTCCGTTCTACCTCCTTCTGTGAAGTTCGGTAATTTGCGTTAAATAAAGCCGCGTTCTATTTTTGTACCCTCTCCTCCCCCTTAAAGTTGTCCGGAAGGTGAGTTCGAATGTCTTCATTTCTTTTTCCCGCCTTTTCAATCGATTATTCCTTCCAGGAAAGGTTTGAACAAAGAATCTTCCCGTCATTCACCTGTGATGTTTTTATTAGATCGCTTGAACGATGTAAGCGATAGGAACTTGGAAAATCAATAGTATTTTCAAAATGTTTAGAGAATAAATAACATTATATTCTGAAGTTCACAAAACTATCACTAATTCTGAAAACATTAACAAACATTCTTGTAAACTATTATAACCTTAAAAGATAAAGGAATTCCAATTCTTGGCTTGAGTTGAGTTGAGTTGAGTTTGGTGTTTTATGGCGCAAGAGCCAGTTTTGGCTATACTGCGCCTAACATTCATAGGTCTGTGGTCTGGATGGGAAAAGAAGAAATTGGATGACAAGATGGAGGATCGAAAATAGAGATCACTGGGGTACCCCGGGGTAGTGACACCCGTGTTTACCAAAAATAGTAAACCCCTTGGGAAAAGGAAAAGCTCACTAGAGAGAGAGAGAGAGTACCTCGGGATTGTGTGTGTGTGTGTGACACCCGTACCCACCTAAAGAAGGTGAGCCCCCTGAGGGGTCCAATTCTTGGCAATTGTTCAACAATATATGCAACACTCTTTAGTAGGTCATTATTTGTCGTATTTATATTTTGTAGGATTATTTTGCCTAGCCTGTTTACTTGATGGACACAATGTTATTTCCCACAATAAACTCTACCAAACATTCCTAAATAATTTATTGTAACCTAAAGTCAGAGGAATGGTTGATAGATTTATAAAAAAAATCATGAGTTTGAATGGGAAAATATATTTACAGTACCTAATAAGATTTTGCACTTTTTCTCATATAACGGTTTATAATAAAACATTAATACTTTTGTCATCAAATATATCCCATCACAATTAACTCTCTTTTCGAGTTGTTAAGGACATTCTTTACAATGATATTTTATTAAAAATTTATAATTTTGTTTGATTTTTTTTTTTTTTTTTTTGCAATCAATATATTTATTTTATAGTAATTTTGAATATTTTTGTGTTATTATTTTATCATAAAAAGCATATATGTTACGCTGTCATTTTTTTTCATTTTACTAAATTACTTATTAATTGACTTTCATTTTTCGAATTTCAATCAACACAAACATTTGTATATCAATTCATATATTAATAAGGGAAGAGGTTCGTAAACGAAGGATCTATCCGAGAAAGAATTCCTATAATCTTTTCTCAAAGAATAAAAAAGAAAAGCTTAATAGCAGACTTAAGAGTTGAGTTGAACATTACGGTCAGAAAAATTTCCATTATAAAAAGGACTAATTTACTCGTATCAATGATTTATAAAAGCTATTTACTAATATATAGGGTTGACATTTCCGATAGACATTCAATTGATTATAACTATAAACTTGATAGATAACGTGATTTATTTATAATAGTACTTATAATAATGAGGCTGTATAGAACTATGCATAACACAGATGTTTCCTGTTTCTGCAATGTAAATAATAACAATTTATGAGAAAGAGAGAGAGAGAGTGTTTGGAAAATATAAGATGAATTTCTTCATTCGATAACGTAAACAACGTCAATTGTTGTGAATTAGATTAGCATTATTTTTTTGTTTTTGTTTTTGTAGTTTAAGTTTCTGATTATTTGCGACTGGTTTGAATATTTCAAAAAAATTTGTTATTAGCATCTGAATCTATACCCCAACATGAAATGTGAAAAAAAAAAAAAATTATCGGAAGTCCATTCTTATTGTAACTGTTTATATATACCGAGTACTCCCCGTTAAACTGATCAGTATATAACAAAAATTGGATATTTCAAATAGACAAACACTCATATCACATTTAGTCGATTTCTTTCTTTCACTTGACACATGTTTTTGATATCAGATATCTTATCAATTAGAATAAAGTAATTCTATTTAAAATAAACCTAGATTTAGAATGAAAAGTAAGAAAAAATAATTTGTATTAGTACGTTCGTCTGGAGACTAATTTGATATCAAAACGCAACTCGATATTTGGCGTGATTTCGAAATCGTGCCAAATAATGGTGGTTAGTCTAATATGTATTGTAATGTCATTGCCCTTGGCAAAATTTTACAATGGTTTGGCGCAAATATTCGTCAAATTAGTATCCGATAATCTATTGATAATAGTTAAAATATTTCATAACATTATCATTATCCATAACATAAAGTTAATTTAGTTAAAATATTTGATATCATTATAACATAAAAACATTGAAAAAGAGTCAAAAAGGCGATATTTAAAAAAATAACGTTTTGAGTAAAAGTACTTCTATCATCTAAGATTTGAATTGATATATTTGTTTTTACACTTGACTTTTTGTTAAAGAAAAATTGTACTAAAATTCATTAATCTCATCATTCAACAATTTTTTCCCCCCAGTTGCACAATTTCAGTAAAAATTTCGAACCTTAAAGATTGCATTTGTCAATTTCAGCTCAAAATATGTATGTCGAAGGAAAATGATGAAATTAGGAATCTCATCAAATCCCTCAGGGAGATGATCACTTGACGGTTGATGTTAAAATAACGTCTCTTCAAGGTGATTTCCCTGATAAAAGTAAGGGAAAAGTAAGCAGAGAATCACAGAGCTACTTCAGTGAAATGATGAAATAATATTGTCAAGAGTTTAAAAGTGTTTATTTAACAAATATGGTGCATTATTAAACGTATAAGTGAGAAATACAATAATAGTCAATGAAATACAAATTATTTATTCGAAACTAATTAACAAATAATTAGAAAATTAGGCTAGTAATCAATCCATATGTTAATCCTACGGTGCCATTTTTTTTAAAGATATGGGGTTGATATTTAGGGGATGGATAGTACTACCTGTATGGTTATAGGAAGTACAAGAACTCGTCCCCCAGGTGTCCTCCCCTCGTATAGCATTTTACCAATGCAAATCCTGACTATTTCATTTCATCATTTCACTGAAAGAGTTCAGGGATTTGATAAAATTACTTACTTTCACCAGGGAAATGACCTTGAAGAGAAGTTGATCATCTCCATTAGAGATTTGATGAAATTCCTAATTTCGCCATTTACCCGCGACATGTATATCATGATTTATTTTTAGCCAGCTTTTTTTTTAATGTGTTGAATTTTTCGCTCACGAAAACATGCATTTTTATTCTCCAGCGATTCTAAAAATTATTCTCGGAAGAGTAGAAGCTTGCATAAATTCTCATGAATAAAAAATATACCCGAAACACATAATAAAGTTTTCATATTAGAAACAGCACGTCTGCATTGCTTTGCCATCTAAAAAAAAAAGCATAATCTTTCCTGCAAATGAAACAAAATAATACTTCGCTGGAATCATTTTTATCTTATAAAAAACACAGATGTTAAGAGACAAAAAAAGTAATAAAAACTGAAACCCTTTCATTTTAAACAAGGTTTTCAATGAGAACTTAGTACCACAATGTGTCTCGTCACGCTCCTGGCTTATTATAATTCAAAGCATATATTCATTACCTCAGAAATGAGCCGAAATTACTCGCTGATATTTTATGAATAGCGGAGTGGTTATCAAAATTCAACGCTGCTACCATGTTCCGTTATTCAAATAAAGCATATCCCGACCAGGAGTAGAAAAAAAAATTCTCTAACGTTTGTCGTCTTAATCTAGTTGAGTTTTCGAAAATGTTTGCATTCTTTTTTTTCACCCTTTATTTTTCTTTTAGACACTTTTCCAACTTCTTTTTGCACCTGGTTTTCTTTAACAGTGCTAGCGTGACATAGTGAAAGGAGTTCATTTTTTACACTAGGCGGAGAATTTTTGCCATTTTTTTTTTTCTGTCTTTATTTTTTTGTGCACTTTGCTCTACTGTGAATTGAGATAAAAGTTGCATTTACGTTAGAGGTGAAAACGTGTTTCTTTCTCTCCTTATACATTACTATCTATTTAGAGAGGAAAAAAAAGAAGAAAATGGCAGTTTTCTTAGGAAAAAAAGAATGTTGATAGACGCGTATAAAGCTCACAAAATGGCTTGCCTGTAACTGCATTCGTCTCTGAATTCAAAATACACAAGATTCAACTGCAGTTCTCCCTATTTTTTTTTTCAGTAATTACAATTGGGAATTTCTTGGTGGAATTTCGTTTTGAATTTTGAAAGATAGCTTTAAGTTTCAAACGCGTAATTTGGGAAGATAATATTTGCCAAGCAAACGGTCGTGCTCATTTTGTGAATTGAAGCTCCGATGATCAAACACGGATAATGCAATTAAACATTGACTGAGAGAAAGCTATGATTTCCAAATCAGGCAAAAGCAAACAAGGCTTGTTGATTTTTACCTCTAACTGCCGTCTATTTAAATTGAAAACATCAAAAGATTACAGAATTTCAGATTTGGATTCAATCAAACTTAAAATGTTCTTTAATAAAAGCAGCCATATCCTATTCATTCATTTTGTTCGGAAAATATATTTACAGTGTTTGTCGTCAGGAATATGTAAATGCTCAGAGAATCCTTTTTGGTTCTTTCGCGATGACGTGGTTCCTTTTCAGCGAATTTTGCTTGTTTGATAACGTAAAAGCTCTACATTCTAACTCTGAAATTCGTCTGTGTGATACATTCACTTTGTGTTGTCTTTTAGCAAACAAACATGTTTGCCATCCTCGATAGGATGATTTTTCTCCTGAAATAAATCAAAATACTGAACAATGAGATACAAAATAGTATATACAGAGCATTTTGAGTGAAAATATTCCCTCGGTGAATTTATATACATGAAAATTCGTGACTTGAATAATAGACATAATTTAAATTTAAATTTGATTCTAGCATCTAGTAGTTTCGTATGTGAATATTTAACAAGCTTTTGTGACGAATAATACATTGTTACGATTGATATATTTTCTGCACTGAAAACTTTCTCGAGTGAGACAATAAAAGATATACTGAAGAACCTGTTGAATAGATATTTACAATATTTTTATTAATTTATTATGAACATAATGAAGTGAATTTAATGAAATAGAATTCAGTTTTAATTTAAAATAAATGCTATTAGAGTTACTATAATTACACATGATTTAAGTTTGATTTAGATTTTGACAAATCTATATACCTTTTCTCAAGATTTAAAAATGTATCAATACAAAAGCTTTTACATGGTGAGTTTGGAATGTTCAGTGTAGTGCCTGGTTTGTATAAATGGTAGACACACTGGCGTATACAAGCGGACCCCCCTCCCTCAAATACCTTTTTTTTCCCGATTGATTATAATTTTATGTATTCAATACGTAACATTTAATTAATTATTTGTTTTAGTAAAATTAATTTTATTAATTAATGCTAATTCTTTATTCAATTATTAATTTTTTACTGTTTTTTGTTCCCGAAAATCGACAAACTCAAACGAATAAGATTAGGCGGCGTTTTGGAGCATGAAACTGGAATGGTGGACTTTCGACCCTGGATCCCTTCCTTGAAAAATTCCTTTGTGCGCCGCTGATGGTAGACGTTGCTAGGTTGATAATGAGATTGATAAACAAGAAAAAGGGAGAAAATTTTAGCAGTTTAATGAAAATTCTACATGGTACACGTATAGTTCGAATTTCCATCAGCCATATAAGAGCTTTATACATTTTTTTAAACAGTACCTTTATTTTCAAACACAACAATAAATGATTTTTTTCCAAAAAAAAAAAAAGGGTTTATTACAGTATGTTTTGCATTACTAAATTACTACAAGAAAACAAGAATATAAAACTTAAGTTATCTTAAATTTACAATGGAATAGAACTTTAAAAAAAAAATCTTTTCGGTTTTTACATTAATCATTAGATCTTAATAACTTTAATGGCTATTATAAGAATTAGAATAATGATCTTTTTGGTAAAAAAAAAAGTGCATCTAATAAAGTTAAACGCAATAGAAAAAGGATGGGGAACTAATAATTTATATCTTTACAATTAAAGTGAGGGTCTACACGTGTAAAATAAGGCAAAAAAGCAATTTTTCAAAACCTTTTTTATCCATTATTTCGTGCATTCTATGAATCTAAAATTCAGAGTTTTTTTTCCTCCATTATTTTCTATTCTCTTTCGCATTCATTTCAATAAAACACCGGAATATTTTGCCATACTTCATAATAAAAACAACATCGCGTGTCTAATTTGAATAATCAAAAACGTAAAATAAAATACGAATAACAAAATAAAGCATCTGGCAATTCTGGTTTAAAATCATCACTAACTCTTTTTCTCTTAATAAACACGCAAAAACCGAAAAGTAACACAAAAAAAATACATATCGTGACTTTTTCACGCAATTTAATCATCCATTTTGGCAGCAGTATTTGAGACTTACTTTTGTATCTCTCAAATGTGTTTTATACATTTTCTACTTCCTTTCTTTATTTCCGAGATGAAAAGCTGTCTTCACCTGTCCAAGTCACATGTCAGGTTTCATCCAATGAATTGCTTGATTTCCTCATTGATGTGCCGTGAAGCGTTCTCACTTTAAATGCGATTGGACTAAATGTTTAATTCACTGTTGTTATTGGCTCGTTTTTGTGTAAGTCATTGAAGCGTGCTGTGGTTAATTTCTATTATTTTCCACTTCAATAAAATGTCCTAATAACAAATCTATGAAAAATATAGAAGACTGTTTACGTGCATTTTAAATGTTTTTGTTTGGAAAATAAAGGCCTTTACACTTTATTTTTTGTTGAAAAAATAATTGCTGTAAATGAACTCATGTATTTTATTGAACGGATACAATACGATTAAATTGTCAAAAAATCGGCTTTTAATCTGAGTTATTTTATATACTATTTTCTAAAATATCACAACATTTGAAATCTCTAATTTAAAAAAATTCAGACAAATGAAAACTCTTATGCCCATATTTATCAACATTTCAGAGGCAAATAAAAACTTTAAACTGATTTACCACAGAAATTAAAAATGAGTTTTTCTTGATTTAAAATGCTAAGGCTTTTTTCAATATTCTTCGCAATATTATTCTAATTATTGCGAGTAATAAATATATGTGGCAAAAATTGGTATGCATTTTTTAAACAAAGCAATACTTAACTTTTTAAAAAAATAGCTGAACTTAGAATTTATACATTTTTTAGGGAATTTTCAATACGCATTCAGAAAAAAAATTATTTTATGAAAATCAATCTTGTTAGTAGAAAAACCATTCTAACTTTTGTTGTACATAGTTTGAAGTACTTTTAAATCAAATTTCATGGGAGTACTTCAATATTTGTTCGAGGCAATGACGCACACAAGGGGTCCGCATCCCTAGCCCATAGCCCTTAATTTTTTTTCCTATTGATTATATTTTTGAGTATTAAGTTCGTAAAATTTAATTGAATATTTGTTGTTAATGATTAATTTTATTGATCAATGTTAATTATTTATTCAATAATTAATTTTTTACTGTTTTTTGTTCCCTAAAATCGACAAAAGGAGGATGATACAAAACTGGTGGACTTCCGACCCTGCCCCTTCCCCCTTGAAAAATTCATGTGTGTGCTATTGGTTGGAGTAGCATTTTAAAATCCTTTCTCAAATTTAAAATTTTTTTTTCTTTTCTTTTAAATAAATTATTAGCTATTTATATAATTTTGAGCACAAATCCTGTTTTACGTAACGTATTTACAAAAGTTACAGCTAAAAAAATTGTGAAAACCATTAAATCAAAGGTTTTTTTAGAAATCGTTTCTTGCTTATAAGAAACACCAAAGCTTGAAATAGCAAGAGAGAAATAAACGAGCTACTACATTTCAAAAATGAGTACTTACTCATTATACGACCAATTTCGCAAAATCAAAATACATCACCAAATCAAAAAACGTCGCCGATTACTGTCATCGTTTCCACCCCATGCGTGAAAAAAAATTCCTCAGAATGCTTGTTCCGAATTTTTTCATTGACGAATATTTAGAAGAATTAAATACTATATTAAAAAAAACTGAAAATTAAAAAAATATTAAAATAAAAGATTCAATAATTACAATATTGAAGAGTCCGAAACACCATATTTGCATTCAAAATCGCGACAAATATGTCTTCTTAATGTAGACGCCGCCGCATGTTCGCATAAATTAGAATCTAAATGATGTCTCGCACGTACGCGATGCTTCTTGTTTCCCCATTTTACAAAACCTCATTGTCTTTCTTGTACTTACATATCAGGCCGTATTTTAGGAAATACCTCACTCTGTTAACTTCCATAGGAAAAATTTAACATTTTTTTTTTTTTTACTACTACATGAGAGAAGAATAATATTGCAAATTAAAACGATGTTTTTTTCTGAGAATGCGCTATTAAGCTTATTGTGTTTCAGTATGCACAAGATTGGTACAACCTATAAAAAATTATTATTATATTAGAGCATGCACGAGCAAGATTATAATGTTTTAACGTGCACGGGAATAGTTTTCCGCTATTAGCTGCATGTTGTTACAGTTCTCTATTTTTTTTTTATTTGCCGGAATTGATCGACGGTATGGTATGTAATGTGCCTAAAAATTCTTCAAGATATTAATTCAGAACCATAAACATTCATCACAAGCTTACTTGTGTATTTTGAAAATTTATAATAATTAAAAAAAATTTTAGGGAAAAATCTTTGAAAAATATACAGATTAAACTAAAATATATTATTTTTTAATTTAATTTTTGAATTTTAAACCCCTCTTCCCCCACACACCAGTGGCGAACACAAGGGGGGTCCTGGGGGTCTGGACCCCCCAAAGCCCTTGATTTTTTTCCGATTGGTTATAATTCTAAATATATAGTACGTAAAATTTAATTAAGTATTTGTTATTAATGATTAATTTTATTAATTAATGCTAATTATTTATTCAATAATTAGTTTTTTACTATGTTTTATTTCTGAAAATCGACAAAATCAAAAATAGCATGATACAAGAATGGAGAACTTTCA
>BMAV01007681.1:0-18094 GCA_019973955.1 Trichonephila inaurata madagascariensis
TTTTTTAAATAAAATATTTTATTAATTAAAATATTAAAAAATTTAAAAAATAAAACAAGAAAAAAATTTTAATAACCTTAAAAAGGGGGTAAAGGGGTTAATTTAAAAAATTTAATTTTAAACAAAAAAAAAGTTTAAATTGAACTTAAAAATTTTTTCCCGAATTCCCCTTCGGCCCTTTTTGGGATTGAACAAAAAGGGGTTTTTTCCCAAAAATTCTCCCCGAATTTTTGGCTTCCCCTTTTAATAAATTTTTAAATAAAACTCAAAAAGAAAAAAAAATTTTGTTTTTTAAAAAAAAACCCCCTTTTTAATTTGAACCCTTTTTAAATAAAAGAAGGGAATTTTTTTATGAAAAATTGGTTTAAAAAAAGAATTAATTTTTTGGGATAAAAATCGGAAAAATATTTTTTAAAAAATAATCTACAGAAATTAATTGTAAAAATTTAAAAAATACCAAATTTTGTGGGGTTGAAAATTTTTTTTCATTCTAGTTTCAAGAAAAAAATTAAAATCGTTGTTTCCCCCAAAAATTTTTAAAATTTTTCAAAAAAATTTAAAGAAATATTGAAAACTCTTTTTTTTTTAAAAAAATTTGAAATTATTTGAAAATTACCCCCCATTTAAAAGTTTTTTGTAAAATTTTTAAAAAATTTAAAATCAAAGGTAAGGTCTTTTAATTTTTTTTTTCCTGCTTTTTTTTTTTTTCTTTTATTTTTTGAATTTTAAAATTTTTTTTAAAAACCTTTTTTAAAAGGAAGAAAAAATTTTTTTTAAACAAAATTTGCTTAAACTTTTCACACTTTTAAAGCATCAAATTCATTTGATGCCCCACCGTGTTTTGTATCTCGAAACTTTTGAACTATATATATTTAATAATTCACTTTAGTTTCTCTAAACATTTTTTTTTAAATTTGTAATGTCCCTAGCCTTCAGGACTCTTGCGTAAATAATTACTAGTAACCCGCCTAACCGGGATCATTGTAATTATACCTCTTGGAAAATTAACAGCTTGTATTTTTTAAAGTAAGATTACATCAGAATCTATCGAGCAATATCTTTCCACAATCATATAGTCTGTCCGCGGAAGTCACGCGGATTGCCAAACTTCCTCTTACTGCTTCATATAAGAGCTCCAAGATACTGGAAATTTCTCTCTTTGTCTTAGACTCTGTCTCCATGTAATGCGCATAAGTCTTATTTGTGCTTTGTGTCGCGATTCCTTTGTTTCTATGTGTTTAATGAACAATAAACCAGATTACCTGACTACAAGACTGCCTCGTCAATACTATTGTGGTGGTGTGATATCTATATAAACTAGTACCAAATATCATGCGATGACGATCATTTTAGCGTGGTCGATAAAGTACTTGCGTACGGAACGGAAGGTACTCAGATCGAGAATCTTCCTTCCTTCCTTCATTGATGACCCTGGTCGTGCAAAGAAACCGCACTCTTCACGATCTCTCCACCACAAAGCCAAATAAGCCGTCAGACACAGATGATGCAATTCTCAAGCAGTCACGCACGACGACGCAACCCACAAAGTTACACAACTGCTCACATGCTCGCCACGAATATGGTATCGTTAGTTCACCTATTCGCCAAATCACTGGCATGGGGGTATGTGGCGGTGTGATATCTCTATAAACTAGTACCCAAATACCGCATCTTTTGGTAATAAAATCACGTACGGAACGGAAGGTACCCAGTTCGAATTTTCCTTACTTCACGATCAATGTAACATCAACACAAATTAAATTAAGATCCTGATAAAGAAATTCCATTCCCCTCGCCACGTCCTATCATATATATATATATTCAGTCAGACCTCAATTTAACAAATTCATTGGAACTGAACATTTTATTCGTCAATTCGGGGTTATTCCTAATATCGGGGACTAAAAAAATACACATTTTTTGCACTTACCTCATGGAAATTCTATAATAAGCACTACATCAAAAAATATCCATCGTTAGAAATTATACACTTTTTATTCAGTCGAGGTATATAAAACTACTAGCGAATAATTACGCATCAACTAACTGGAAATTTTAAAATATTGTCTAATAGTTGATTGATAATCATTCTGATTGCTGACTCTAAAGAGTTTTTTTCTCTTTTCCGACTTAATGCAAATAAAAAAGAATACTGTGTCCATTACATCCTGCTGTGTGAGATATGTTTTTACAGTCTCCAAGCAACGTAAAACATTAAAAAATGTAACAGGTTTGATAGGAATATCATTATCATTATCTACATAAAAATCACTACGCATTCGTTACTGACAATCAACCAAGTTTCACAAATTTTCAAAAATAACATTTTCTGCAAAACCGTACCGATAATAAACCTTATTTCTTCAATCAAGAAAGAGAGAAAATGGTAAAATATCTACTGTGTTGTGTAGGGGGATGAGATAAAAGAATTTCCTGTTCTATTCAAAACTCATGCGACAGCTTGCACTCATGATGGACAAAACCCTTCAGTGTCGAAATTAGCTTCTTTCAAGAAAAATCTTTTTCTGTTCTAGACAAAAAAGGATATCATTTGAAAAGAAATCCAATTTGTTCAAACTGATGAAAAAATGTTTTAGGTTGTTGAAAAGATTCGTTCATTCGGGGTTTATTAAATCGAGGGTCTGACTATATATATATATATATATATATATATATATATATATATATATATATATATATATATATATATATATATATATTATTTTTACATATTTTTATCCTAATTTTTTCTATAGAATTTTTTTTTTGTTATTGCTCTCCTTGAGAGATACATTACTGTTCTTTTTTCATAATTTCATTTTACTATATTGTCAGGTTTATCATCCACATGTAATGAATTAGGCTTAACTTTTCAACATGGCTCTATTTTTCTTTTTTCTATCATGTCAAAAATTTCTGCTGTACGGGGAAGGTGGATCCATAAAGCATTGCTTAACCCTAAATCGCAGGCCTAATTCAGCGACAGCTTTAGAAATCATAATAGATCTGTAGTTAAGTCCAAAGATTTTTTTTTGTTTCTACATTTGATGTGTCTCATGAACTCTAATTTCTTTCTTCTTTGGCATTGTAGGTCTTAGAACTTTTTCACATTTATTTTATTATACTATATATATATATATATATTCGCAGCATGTTGAGGTTCCAAGTTCTTCCATTGGTGCGGTATGAAATTTTGGAATGACCGTGCTAGGAATTACGAGTCCCAATAGCCCTCGTATTATTGCAGTATGAGGACCTCTTAATTTTAAGTCATACCCAGTGATCATAAATATAGCTGACAACCTCTCTTTGCGAATTACCACACCATGCCACCTAGAGAACTTCAATAGATTGAACGAGCATCAGCTCCTCTACACAGTGACTTCAGTGGTATTAGGTATCGAATTCATGAATCTTTAGACTACTTAGCAACATAATTCATTGATTTCTTAATCAATAGATATCGTGTGCTGATTAATAGTTCACTTTGTTGTTTACTTCGAAGTTATTTAATATCTTAAATTAATTTCAATCTTAAAAAAAAATATTTTCAATAGTACGTTTCAAATTTGTTTTTGTGTTTACAAAAACAGCTGCTATATGTTTATTAATCATTTTCCTTTTTCATTTCGTTTATGTTGTTTGTTTTTTTATTAGCTTTTCTTTTAACTGTCACTGAATTTCAATGTATAGGTTTTTAATAAATACAAAAACGAACATTTCAAACATAAATAAGGCCAAATTTAAGTTCAGTGTAAGAGAGAAATAAATTCAAAAATTTGTAAGTTTTAGGTTCAAACTCATTCTTTTCAGACACAACATTAGCCTTTTTTTTAATTTTTAACTTCACGAAATGTATTTTTCACATTTAGAAATGCATATTTCTTTCAAAAGAATGCAGAAAGAAAATATTACCTTCAATTTTGTTAAAATAACAATGAAATTAAGCTGTTTATTGTATGATTTTGTTTACTGACTTAAAATATACACAAGGTGTATTTAACAAGCAAATAAATTGGAATGTTCTCCATTTAACACAAAAAGATTATTTTAATTATAACCAATGCCTTATTAAATTCTTAATGTTTTTTTAAATCTCATTAATTACAATTTGAAAAAGAGAAACAAGTGTTGCACTTATTTTGCAAAACGTACTAAATCAGCAAGAAGTTTAAAAATAACTGTCTATTTCAAGGATCATAAGGCGCCCTTTTTCAGATATAAAACCGAATTCTAATTGAAATGCGTTTTGTAGTTCACAAAGATAATTTATAAGGCTTAGTAAAATATTATTTTTTTAAAAAAAATTTGTCTCACAAATGTGTGAGGTATGTTTCATCGTCTGAGTCAAAAATATACTATTTTTTAAAATGTGTTTTAAATACTAATTATTTTGTTTTAATATATGGCACAAAATGTAAAAATCCAATTTCATAATATAATTGGACACTTTGGGTAATTTTCAAATAAACTTTAGAATTTCGTAATTACAATATTGAATTTATTTTCAATTATTTTTGTCCGTTTCATCTTAAAACATGTGAAACTTGAAATATGTTCTTTGATACACATATTTATAGGTTGAAAATAATTTTAAATGACTAATTTTAAGTGAAATAACAAGCAGCAGATACTAATACGTATATATTGGGTTACACCTTCCCAATAAATTTCGGAAAGAGGTATTTAATTCCTACCTTCTATTTGATGGAAATTTAAACAGTTTAATGATACTTATTCTTCTCTAATTGCTTTATTTCAAGGTCAGTCAAACTGTTCTAAATATAGTAGATATAATACACTGGTGTGCAAAACTTAAGCAACAGGTGGGTTTATTGCCATAACTTCACGAAAAATCATCTGAGAGACATGAAATTCTGAAATGAGGGAGAGTATTATGTACGTAAAGGATGACGAAAGCATCGGCGCTGAAAAAGGAATACAACGCATACGGTATGGAATCAAACAAAACAAGCTTTATTGAACGCATAGTATCGTGACTCATGATTGTCTATCCAACAGGAAGAACAACAAGCAGATGTTCCTTAATATGGTATATGCCCTCCCTTACTACAATGGTTGCTTTGCACCGTCTCCGCATACTCAGAACCAGCTGGTGCAACATTTCTTGAGGTAGGAGTGCCCATTCCTCAATCAACATCTGTTTGAGTTGTTGGTTGTACTCCGGATGATGTGAGCGTGTGGCAATACGTCTCCCCAAAGCATCCCACACATGTTCGATGGGATTTAAATCTGGGGAACACGCTGGCCAATCCATTCCAGTGATATCTTCACTTTCCAGCACCTCCTCAACAGCAAGAGTGCGATGTGGCAGTGCATTGTCATCCATAAAGATGAAGTCTGGGCCATTGGCACCTTGGAAAAGATGCACATGGGGAAGAAGTACCTCCTCACAATAGCGATACCCGGTTACAGACCCTCTGTCGAAAATGTGAAGCTCAGTTCCGCCGTTCAGCATAATGCAAACCCAGACAAGAATTCCAGGACCACCGTAAGGATGTCTTTCCTTGATGTTACTGGGATAAAACCGGGTCCCGATCTCTCTCCAAATCAAAATGCGTTGGAAATCGCTTCTGGTACTGAACCGACTCTCATCCGTAAAGAGAACACGACTCCATTGATCAGTTGTCTAGTTTTTGTGCTCTCTGTCCCACTGTAAACGGTGGCTTAGGTGGCCATCTTTCAACGGGAGGCAGCGTTCAAGACGGCGGGTGAACAGGCCCCCTTTGTGAAGGTGTCTGGCCACAGTAAACCGCTACACTTGTCGATCTGTTGCTGTACAGAGTTTCTGAGCAATGGTGCTTGCTGACTGCTGTCGAACTTTTTTCGCCTGCAGGATGATATATTGGTCATCCCCTGCAGTTGTCGTCCTCGGGTGGCCACACCAACCTTTCTAACAGCTGTACCTGTGGTTTGGAACGCTTTCCATGCGCGCGAAACGACACTTTTGTTGATTCCGAACTCTGCAGTTACACTGGTGACAGTACGCCCCTCCTCTAGCTTTCCGATCATTCTTCCACGTGTGAAGTCATCCAGGTGATTTCTTCTAGCCATATTTCACGAACTGACTCACTGGCACTTGCAGAGAATATGGTGAATTGCGTCTCCATCCTTCATTTCATTCTACTGTTGAGCAGCGCGTGCCGACATCACGCGTTTTGCGTACGCTCACATCGCTTCTGACGTTTTGTTCCTGATATTTGCATACGCATGACGTTTCTACTGACTTACGTGTTCCCTCTACTGATCTCCAGACCTCCTTTTCTGCAATTTCAAGGCTATCTGCTAAATTTTTACATTGTTGCTTAAGTTTTGCACACCATTGTAGAATAATATACCTTTAATTTTATTTTACTCTCAACATGGTCTTTGAATAAATATAGATATTACTTGAGTTTAATATTTTCTAGTCCCATGTAGAAAAAAACCAGTTATTTCATTGCAAATATTTACTTATATTCATAATATTCTTTTTGCCAATTAATTTAATTTAATTAATGTTTTGTCTGCCCCTTGTGTTGAAAAAAAAAGCTTTTATTTCAAAAAATAATTCACGTTTAGTTAAAGGTAACATTCTTCTTTTATACAATAATAAAATTATTTATGTTTGTGGGGAGAGGGGGTACTCTATAAAAAAAGAATGGTATTCTCTTTTAATGCTTTTTATCGTTAAACTAGTTTAGATTTCTAGATTATTAAATTTATTAGATGAACGCAATATTAATCAAATTATGTTAGGAAGAGTATTGAAAATGTAAATGAGAGGAAAGTCAACAGCTACAATTATTGGATTATATTAATTTTTTTAAAAAATATACGCAAGTTATTCTTTTAACATTTCCCAATATCAATCTGAAGCTTGAAGAATTTATAGCGTTCTTTTCGAATCAGAAATACACCAGATTAAAAAAAAAAATTTTTTTTCACTTGTTAAGTTAGAATTCCAGAAAGTGAATTTTTCTGTTCAATGAATTTCAAATGTAAAAATTTAGTGCTAAATGAAGCATAAGTATTAAGTGTGTCTTCGCATGAGTCTCATTGGCACGTCTATTCAGTGTACTGAGAGGAAAAGAAAAGTCAGAAAGAAGCAAATATTTCTCTGAAATGGTAAACCTTTCGCAAACACTGTCAAGGCCATTCTATTGCATTGTACGTACATATACGTCCAAAAGACGTATATATACGTCTGGGATACTTGACGTATCAGTTGGAGAAGATGAATATATATAAGAATAAGCACACTTGATATTCTAAATGAAGCATAAGTATTAAGTGTGTATCTGAATGTGGGTAAATTTTACTTTAACCCCTAAACTATGCCGTTTATAAGTTACGTGATTCACTACCCAGTACCAACTTTTTTTCACATAGGTGCGCCTATGCGGTATACTAAGAGAAGAAGAAAAGACAAAAGTAAGCAAATTTTTCTCTAAAATGGGTACATCTTTCGCAAACAATATCAAGACCATTTCATTGCATTTCAAAGCCTTCAGAATAGTTTAATCCATAGCAACACAAAGAAAAGAATACTATTTCGGGAAGACGTATATATACGTCCGGGACATCGAAGTACCGGGTGAATGAGACGGACATATATGCTGGTGGCAGTTAAAAGGTTAAAAAGAAACATAAATCACAATAAAACAGAGTGACTATTTCAATTTTTTGATTACATACAATTTGTAGCAATGCAACGTATAATATTGCATTTCTGCTGATGAAATCGAGTTTCATTTAATTATTTTTATTTCTGAACCTTTTTTACAGTTTAATTTTAACCGTTGTCTTGACTGAAAATTTGTATATTTTATTGTGAAAGGAATTCTTAAGTATGGAATTTAAGAAACACGTTCACATAACTGGAAGATAAACTCCTATGCCATTATAAAAAAATAAAAAAAAGTGTGGCTTATTAAACCACATAATACAATTTACTTTATTTAAGTTCTGTAGTTAATTAACCCTAACCTTTTACAAGATATTAATTTTTTCTTAACCAGAATATTCTAAGCTCTTATTATATATTTATTTCTATTAGGTATGATTCGAAAATTTTAATTTATTCTTTCAATGCTTCAAGAAAAAAATTAGAAACTTTCTTAGTATTTCAGGAATAAAAAAATGTATTTAATATACAGGGTGATTCATAAAGAAATATATAGCTTCAATGTACTATATAAATCAAGAGAATTAGGTAAGATATTGTATGTTACCTGTAATATAATTGTAAGGCAGCATTTCTCAAACTGTGGGGCCCAACCCTCTTGGAGGGCGACATAAGTCTACGAGGGGGGCGCGAGCGTATTGGAATGTCGAAACAAAAGATTATTTTAAAAAAATTACTAATTTACTGAAAGTAAACAAACAAAATACATTCTGACATAAAAAAATAGACATGTACAATGATATAATACACTTATAAATGTATCAGCACTGCACAATATGTGTTTTATGATTAATTTAACAACACTAAGTTAAAAGCAAGTTTAATAATTACCCGCAGCCCATGGGCTTATCATACATAAAATATACAAAAATTAACACTTATCTTCATAACTAATCCCTTAACTACCGATCAAAAGTAACGCGATTCGCTCCACAATGCCGCTGTTTCCACGTAGGCACGCGTGTGGGATGAAAGGGGGGATAAATAGGAAAAATCCTCTGAATTGAGTAAATTCTTCGCCAACACACTATCAAGTTCCTTTTATAACATTCCAAAGCCTTCGGAATAATTTTATGGATAACAGTAGTAAAAAAAGATAGTACTTCGGAAATACATATATATACGTCCGGGGTAATTAATGATTTGGCTGAACTAGACGTTTATATACGTTGGTGGCACTTAAAAGGTTTAAGTCGTATTGTAATTGTTGCATCAATGTATAGTATTATTTAATTCAATACATTGGTATTGTATGGAGAGGGGGGCGCGATGAAAATTATGATTTAATATTGGGTCGCCAATATTGAAAGTTTGAGAAGCACTGTTGTTAGGGATTAAAAATTTTTTAGAGGAAGTCGCAAATGTTCTATGCGTGAGCCCTTAATCACACGACACACCTTAAGCCGGTAATTTCATTTTCGTACAAACACGTGTGAAGATATCCGAATCAAGTTCATTGACAGCGGTTGTGGTACGCTGTTTCAGCTCCATCAACAGGGAGGGTAGGGACGACTATCTTGTCCTTACGCTTCCCCTTTGGAAGAAATCACAAAGAGTTAAGTCAGAGCTTCTAGATGAACATTGGATAAGTGGCAAGTTGTTGTCCACGAATTGTTCAATCCATCGGTAAGGAAAGTGTTTATCGAAGTAATCTTGCACATTGGCCGACTAGAGAGGTGGTACACTGTCCAATCGGAGAACGTCCTGCAACTGAGACATCAATCAAAGATGTGACAGATGTGCCCTCACATCCATCGTGTTCGAGAGTTAGAAGGAAGATTAGTCATAATCAAAACAAATATAATTTATTAACAAGTCTCAACAAACCAGGTTAGGAAATGCACCTATATGTAAGTATTGGAGCAAAAGCGAGGTAGACGAGATAATTAATATGAATTGAATCACTTACTCTTGGAACTTCTTGGTAATTCACATTCCAAATAATCGAAATTCCACACTCTCGAATAGCTTTCTACTACTTTCCGTTATTCACTAACTTCTATCATGTAGCTCCTAACCTCTCTCTCTCTCTCTATCGAACCTAAAAATTAATGCTTAAATATAAGTTTCATTTACATAAGTCACATCTTCTTCTTCGGGAGTAAGTTTTCAATAGAATAATATTTAAAGAATGATTTTCCCCCAAGAGGATTAGTAGGAGGTTCGCGGCAAATAGACCCGTTGCAGAGTTAATATATCCAAAAAAAAGTTACTCCAATGACTTTTTGCTAAATTCGAGAACGCAAAAAGCTTTTTCCACTGCAAATGCCACTATTTTGGCTGGCTAGCCACATGGCACGCATACTATTGCCTACTTCACTTTCATCAGGGGCTAGACACAAATTTTAAGAGTACATCTACCTTACGGCTCTCTGAAGTGGTGCTTATATTTGATTGTTACGGTTTTACAGCACCTGGAAAGTGTATACTTTATGAATTACCCTGCATATCATAAATTTATTTTTAAAAATCAAATATAAATAATTAAGATGTAAATAAATGAGTGAGATAAAATAAGATTTAAAGCATAAAAATTAAAAGAGAAAAATACTTCATATTATGAATATATCCCGAGTTACATCATAAAATATTGAAATGTTTAGTTTTCTATAAATTTCAGTAAAATAAAATGCTAGTATGCTATAATATACAATAATATACTGCAAATTTCTATTGTAAAATCAGGTTATCAATAAGATGCATCATAATTTTATTCATAATCAATTCTAAATGTCTTTCGAGCTTGCTTTTGGGGAAAGGAAATTATTGAATTACAAATAACACAAAATTTTTCAAAAGATTCGTTATTCATTATTATTTTTGTATTAATTTTTAATCACATGTCATGTTATCAATAAAACTTTAAGCTTCTTTGAACTCTTCAAACTTTGAAGCAACTATTTTTATAGATGAGTATTTAAAATATGAAACCAGTAAACCAGTATAACGAAATAAATTTATGAACAGAGTAAACATTCTGCATGTTTGTGTTTATTTACACAATCCTAACAATTTTAATTGAGATATATTAAGTTTGTTAAAAGAATACTTGGTTTTCTTTAACCGTCAATTAGGCAGTTTTCGTAAAGATAAAAGTAAAAAAATTTCCTTAAACGTAACGTTGACAAAAAATTTTCTCTCGAAATAGCTTAAATCCGAAACTGGTTTGTTAAGCCGCACGTGAAACTTTCCTTTTTCACCTTTTGGGGCCTTTTCCAGTTTTTCCCCGTTTAAAAGCGGATGCAGTCTTAGATGTGGAATTCCGCTGTCTTAACTGATTTGGCTTAACATAAGAAACAATTTATTGAATAGTCCGAGGCTGTTGCTTGAATTTCAATTTTATTTCGAAGTCCGTTTAACCCACTGAATCGTTTTTTTTTAAAATTTTTTACTTAATAGTCTTTTCTCTTATAGTGAAATTAAGAATCTATTTTCCTTTTTAGTAAATAACGACGAGTTTATAGTTTTTTTTTATTTCTATGACGAACTAGAAAAACGTTGAAATGTAAATTGCAAAAGTAGACTGCTGCACCATTAATAGGAAACCAAATAAATACAATAAATGTAACTTATATTATTAATATGAAATAGTTAAAATTAAACTTTATTCAGCATTTCAGTTAAATTAATCTTGGCTTTTCAAAAAGATTTTTGAGGTAAAAATAAAGGGCCACCGTAGCAGTCAATTGAGAATAAGTCCATATACATATAAATGGTGATATATATTTCCACAGACACATTAAAGTATAATAAGCATATATAAGTTAACAAATGGAAATCTTCTAAGAAAATAGATACTTTTGTGTAAAAAAAAGTTTTAATTTCATTAACTTTCCTGAAATTTCAATTTTAAATCAATAATGCGTTTTTTTAAATTAAAATTCATTTTAACTTTTTTGGTGTGAAAATAAGTTTCACAATGAAACTTTTTAATCACTTTACTTGTAATTGAAATGTCATATATAATTTTTTAATAAAGAAAATGCAAAAAGGCGTACAAAAATTTTATAAGTAAATGTACTTAACATAAAAGGATTTGATACGGCAAATGTTGGTTTCGATGCAAGTGAAATTTAGTAGAAAGAAGCATTATAAAGGTATAACACGAGCATAAAATGAGCATAATTTTATTAAATTTGTATCCAAAAAAAATTCTTACATTTTACTTAGAGAATTACTTAAATTCTTTCAAATTTATTTCTTTCACTTTATTTCACTATAAGTAGAGAATATAAGAAAATATTAAATATTTTATGGTCGAAAGCTTAAAAAAGCAACAATGTTGAAACGATTACTTTTCATGTATGAAAAATGTAACAAATTGCTATCCGATATGATACAACTTTTAAATAGAATCTACTTTTTTTTTTGTTTAAGTATAAAAGATCCAAAAAACCATTTCCAAAACTTCAGAAACTGAATACCTAGTTTTTTAAATAATATAGTTCTAAACTTTTTTTGCAATACCTATAATACAGAAGCTTTTCTAAGGAATAAATTCACTCAATAAAGAATATATATATATATATTTTGTATTTGTGTGAATTATACGCATTGAAAAAAAATCTGTGCTAGATACACTCGAATCTTAAGAGTATTAATTTAGTACAATTTTCTCCTTTTTGTTGAATATTTTTTCGAATTGTACAAAATTATATAGTAGTAATTTATGCGTTCTTCACCTGCACTATTATTATATTTCCAATGAATTTTCAATATTCTTTTTATAAGTAAAAGAAGTTAAATAAAAATGAGTTCTGTTTGGGATCAATAACGTTTCAATGCAGCTATTTGCACTTATTATGAAGAGATTGCGTGCGAATCTGTTTTGTGAGTCCAGTATTATGCTGAAATCAATAATACAACAAAGAACTTTGGAAATAATAAAGACAGAGAGAGACATTTCACTTCAAAAAATATAAATAAGGCTTTCATAGTTTTCACATAGAAGTGGATGCCTAGATTTATTATAAATACCATAAGTATATTTACAGTGAAATGTTTTCGGCTATTATCACTGAAATTGAAGATAAAAGAATGAAAGCATTGAGAGAGATTGGTTGATAAAATTTCTGACCTTTAAGATATTATTCTACCTTTATTCTCTTATATACTTATTATAAATAAAATATTGATATTTATAAATAAAATAATTGAATATTTAGGTACTATGATAAGAAAAAAATTCGAAAATTCATTTGTGTGTATTAGTATTATTTGTGTGTGAATCCACAATTGTGAAAAATTTCTGGATAGATATTTTTAAATTCACTTTATTGCAAGAGTTATTCAGATAGAAAGGTGTGTTTAACAGAGGAAATAGTTTTGAAATTAATGTTTTTGGGCTGAGAGTATTTCACCAAATTTTTCGCAACTGGTGCCGTACAAATATGATCATCGTGAAAGTTGTAGGCAGAATGGGGATTCATTTGAAGGAACAATGTCATGTGATTTGCTTGTCCATCTTTGCAGCTACATACGCACTGCTATGCAGCCAAGGATAACTGCAGAAGAGGCATAGCGATTACCTTTTTCAAAACTCTTTTGTTGCGGACGATTTTGAATGATGCAGAGTGACACAGATTACTGTGCAATGGCCCTAAATTTTACACTAGGGTTCGTGATAATGTATTGCGATCCTAGGTGTGTCATGCAGAGGCGTAGCCGTGTGCCGTGTCAGCCGTATCAATGATACGGGGCCCCAGCATGTGTAAAATTTTAACACTTTCAGTTAAGTTTCATTTCTGAAAAAAGAGCCTCCAAGGAATTTCGATACAGAGTCCAACTCAGGACTAGCTACGTCAGCGTGTCATGCCTGCCATCAGGCTCAGCAACGTAATGAGCCATTGGTCAATCTGTCTTTCTGACACCTACCTTTCATCTAATGCGAATACCAATTATATTTCAGTAGTGTTGTTTCCTAACCCAACCCCAGAAACCCGCTAGATTTTTTTTTTTTTTTCGTTTTTGCAACAAATCATAAAAGGCTTCTCTCGCAGAAAAACAACGAAATAACACAATTTCAGTACTTAAAAACATGCATGTACTCTATTTACTTTTATACTTCTCTATCGAGCTACTTGAGCACATGATTTACATGCGCAAGGCAATGTTAATTATTTGAGTATGAGTAAGTGAGTGCCTATTTGTTAACGTTGCACTACTTCACCACGAACGTGAGAAACTTAAACCCAACAGATTTAACGTGCATTAGTCCCTCCACATAGTTAGCCTTTAATGCGAAACAAAGTATATAAGTTTGTAAATTTTAGGAAAAAAATTCTTTGCAAACCTGATGCTTATAACTTTTCAAAAAATCTCTGCTGGCCATAACCTATGTATTGATGGGTTACCTGATTCGCATGTCTGATCTATATGACTAAACAATCTATTCGGATCATTTTTAAGCCGTACTTTTCAGGTAGACATCCCAAGGTATTCTAAGACACAGAAGCAAAATGTACCCATAATTTATAAATATATTCCACAGGAAGAGCATTCTTGAAAATAAATATGAAAAAAAAAAAACGCAAAAATAACAGTTCTTTAATAAAACGTTTCCAGACGAAATTACTTACAGGAATAAAATAGGAAGCAACAAGCTTTTTTTCAGAAAAAAAAACAATTATTTCTTCACAAACTAACTATTATTAATATCAAAAAAGCTTAAGATAAAGTATAAACTGCTCATAAATTTCGAATTCATGTCTGCATCTGTATTTTTGCAAGATATGGAACTTTCTAGTAAAAATACTAATCTCCTGTATTTTCATCAGAAAATATTTCCTCCTACTCTTAGCTGCGTAAATACAACTAAAGACCAATAATATTGACCAAAAAGGATTTAATATAATTTAATATTTCAAACTACTCTCAATCCTTCAAGAACAAGTGTTTACTACGAGAATTTCTGCAAATTCCCAAAACCATTATCGACGCTATAGAAAATAAATATCAAGACAGACACAAGCACATAAAAAATACCTGTATCGCCTTCCTCTTAATAGGAATAGATTTTTCCAAATATCCCAGCTTTTCAAAACCCATCAAAAGCACCCATCCCTCCGATAGATTGATTTTTAATTATTAATGGCATAATAAAGCATATAGAAGCATCGAATCGATTTACCTGATTGCGCTCAATATCTTTTTTTTCCTTCCATTCTCAGCAGTAGATGGTCTTGCTAAAGGTATAGGAAAAGCAATAACATCGTAAATCTCTCGACCTATTTTCTTTACATTACGGATCGAAAGAAATAAAATATTTATTGGTTCTCTCTTCCCTTTGCAGTCAATTTCCCTTCGATTCGACATAATGCATAGAGAAAGGGAAAGGCGGACTCCCCGACCATGAAAATCGCATTACGGGATCAAAGGGAATCCTTAAAGCTATCAACGAAGAATGTGTATGTGGATTTCTTCTTTCAGTTTTACACAGAGGCGCTGTGAATAAAATTTTAACAACTGTCTGTCTGTTGTCGCTCGCTTTGTAGGGGAAAAATAGAAATTTTTGCAAGTTTAGAGAGGAAGTTTCGTAAATGAGTTAGAAGGAAATGGATGTCTATGTTTGAGATGGGGGGAAAAGGAAACAGATTCTCTCGGAAGAATATCAATTACGAGAGAGTTGATTAATGATTTAAATAATTAATTTTTTTATGAGTACAGAAACAAAATTTAATGAAGCGTATGCATAAGAAAGCAATATACAGAACCGACAAACATTCACGCCTTCGAAATTTGAAAACTATTTTTTTCACCCCCTGAAGAAGGGACCGGTTTGAACCGGAAACCTCTTGATCTGGGGCCCTAATGTCTACACTGAGCTATACACCCGCGTCAGGAAACCTTTGATTTGGTTCCGAGGCGAAGAAAAATGTTTTGTCTAGAAATATAAAAAGAAACTCATTGCCACCTTCGAATTTTCAAAAATATTTTCTTATTCCCCTGAAAAAGGAGCATCCAAATTTTAAAAACGGGGACCTCTCGAACTGCAGCCAATGTCTACCACTGAGCTATACCCCCCGTCAGCGAACCTTTTGCTTGCTTTCCGTGGAAGGGATGCGAAAAGCTTTGTCTGGCGATCGGGGGACAGACTTCCCCCTTTCGACCCCCCCTCATTATTTTATTAGTCCCTGTGGGGGGGTGCAAATTTATTTAAGCTGATTATCTCGGGGGCTGGCCATTGACTGAAGGTTGTATTTTCAACTCTGCTCGTCAAAACCCTTTTTGCCCTGGCCCAGCTTGCCCTGCTCAAGTTTTTAAAAAAGATTTTAATTTTTGTTACGTCAAAGAAGTATTTTCTTAGGGCACAAAGAAAACCACACATTTTTTTTTTGTCAAAACAGGGGGGGACATGTCAAATTTTTTTTGTATACAAAACCCCCAAGTGTCGTGGAAGTTCTGCAGGCACGTGTATGTAAAGCATCAGATGGCTCGGATAGCTGGTAGTAGCCGGAGGGCTTTTAAATCAACGTTTGAGTATCGTGGGAGATGGAAGTAACCGAGTTTAGCAGGGGGCTTACATCAAAATAGCCGTTCTCTGAGAGAGAAACGATGGAAGCCGGAATTAGTGGAAATCCTTGGGAATAACCCCCCACCAACCCTACGAGCACGTTGGGTAGAAAAGCCGGGGGGCCCAAACCCGTGATTAGCAACGTTCGGGACGACCGGTCAGTGGCGCACCGATTGACCCCCCCGTCATGAGCAGCTATGGATTACATTGAGGTCATGGACTACTTAAGGGCATAGGCCAAATTTGTCAGTAACTTTATGTGTACTGTGTTGTTATTCTTTTACACTGTGAAGGCCATATTGCCCTGTATATATATATATATATACTACCGTAATAAATTAGCGTGTTACGATATTTCATAGCTATTCATTGTCCGCACATGTAGTTAACATGACAATAGTGACTTTTGACCCAACCCTCGTATGTTTCCTACTTTTTTTCCTATGCCATCACTAAATGAGGTGCCCCTTTACATGTTAAAAGAAATAATTATCCATGTGGAAAAGTTTGAAATTTTAAAAACATTTAGTTATAAACAGATACAAAGATTACATCTCTGTAAATTTCCATGGAAGTTGGAACTGTTTTTCAATTCCTACTATTAGCTCACACTCTTTATATATATCTTGTTCAAACTTTCAGTCGTTAATAAAATACATTTTATTCATCCAATAAACTTCAAATACATTTTTAAACTGGTAGGGAATGACACACTTGATGGTAATGTAATTTTTTTCAAATATTTATTCATTAATTAAATTTAATTTTTAAATTTATTCTGCGTTATTTCTAACGAAGTTAGAACTAGCTTCAACGCATCACCAAAGTAGAAGTTAACCTTTTCTTTTATATCACTCGTTTGTATGAAAATTAGCTCCATGTTTTGTTGAAGAGTTCGTACATTTGGCGAAGGAGTGAGTGAATATTAACTTCACACTGTTTAACTACAAGAGGGCTTTTAGCGCCTGACCACATAATTTTAAACCATGGTCAAGTGACGTGGACGACACCTGAGCAGGCACTCCCTCTCCTAACTACCGCACCACACCAACGGGAGAACGTTTCAGCTCTCTACAGATTTAACGTGCATCGCTGCCCTACATGGCGGGTTTTTAGTGGTATTGAGCTCGAACTCGTGACAAGGCCAGCCACCATCCGATACCTTGACCACTCGACTACCGCGGCCACCGTACATTTGGCGAAAACAGTCTTAAACTTTCACTTTTATAGAAATACTAGCTGCATGGCCCGGCGTTGCATGGGCTTTCTCTTTCCCTCATAACGCGAGCAATTATGTGTCTGTGTGTTTGTACGCGTGCAATGTGAGTGATTTCTAAAATTATTTCATTTAATTTCCCTTTTCGAAATTTGTTCCACATATTTTCGATTTGAGATACGTTTCTTTTCTTTCTCTCTAGCCTGGCATTACACGGTTTTTTTTTTATTGTAAAATTATTGTTCCCTCTTCCCCTTCCCATCACAGGTAAGATATAGCTTCAAATTTCGATGTATGACTTATAAAAAACAATATTGCGTTAGTTAAAAAATTATTAATGTGAAGCAATAAAAAGAAAACGATTCTGATGTGCTAAGAGTAAAACACACAAAAAACGTTCATCATTTTTTTAATAATAGTTATTTTCTAAGAAACTAAAATAATTAAATAAATTTCAGATTTTCATGAATCAATCAATCGTTACATATAGTTAGCTTAAAAATGTCTCTGAAATGTATTTTTTATCCAAAATAATAGACGATGTACTTTTTAATTAACAAATAATTAATTTATTAATGAAATAATAGAAATAATCATTTTAAAAATGTATATATATATATATATTAATTAAAACCCATTTTCAAGATTATTTAATTTTGTATACGTAAAAATAAAAAAA
>BMAV01007682.1:0-116883 GCA_019973955.1 Trichonephila inaurata madagascariensis
TTTTTTCAAAACTAATGAATCATTAAAAACCATTTTTCCCATATGCATCTGAAAGTCCTAATTATATCTTTTTTTTATGGAATTAAATAAATCTTCGAAATCAAATCCATGCACTAAAAATACCCTTGTTCCCAACCTTCTTTATTACATCATTTTTTTTTATAATACAAGTATTTTAAATTTGTCTATTGTATTTTTGTAATATGGTCTAAAAAATTTTTCCCCGTTTGATATATATTTTTGGGGAACCCATTTGTTACACTGGGAATTTGCTGTTTTTTAAAATTTGGGAGTAAAAAATATATGGGATTTTTAAATTTTATTGCTAGAAATATTTAATTGTTTAAAAAATGCCAATAATCTATTGTTAATTTCTTTCTTAAATTTTCATTTATTTATATGCATTGTTTTTTTTTATTGATCATTTATTAATTTACTATAGTTATTTAAAATTATTGCATAATTTGGGACTTTATCAACTAAACTATCAGAGTGTTTTTGAAATTTTCTATTGGTCTTTTAACTCTAAATATCATTTTGTTCTAAAATTCAAATTAAATTCATTAAGTCCCTTAGGACATAAAACCCTATATATATAAAAGTTTTAAACACTAATTTTAAATTTGATATTTCTTTTATATGTAACCTAGTAGTTTATTTAAAAAATATACATTTATTTAAATTTTTTTTTCAGTTCTTCCAAAGAGCCACCAGTCATTGAAGGAGCCGATTCGATGTATGAAGTGGGTGACAGAGTAAATGTAACTTGTAGCTCTGGTCCCTCTAAGCCTGCAGCAACCCTAAGCTGGTTTATAAATGGAAATCAGGTAATTGTTTTAAAAAAATATGCACTCTTTTGTAAAAAAAAAGTCCTTTTTATGCATATTTGTAACGTTTTGAAAATTCATCTTTATTATACACATAAAAAATTGATTATAGTTCGATTCCTTTTAATTAAAAACTCGTTTTGATGTTTGGTATATTTATTGTGAAACTAACTAGACTACTGAAAGGTATGTTAAAAGAAAGGCACGTATAATACGGCATTTTCTTGATTATATGCATAATTTTATCAAGTGTAGTAATTTAAAATAAAAAAACTCAAAGAGTTCTTAAAGAATAACTCTCGAACATAATATTTCAAATTATTCTAGTTATCGTTATATTAAAGCTGCATTTCCTTTCAAGAAAAGAAAAGCTTGATATATGCAACATAAAATGAATTCGGAATGCTTAGAAGGCTTAGCAAGTAAAACTGACTATGATATTAATATCAATTTCAACTATATCCTGTTAAAGATACGCCGTTACAAAAGTATAAATTGAGTATTTGGATTTACTGTGTTTTTCAGTCCGTAGAAATACTGTGAACTAAAGAAAAAGAAAGGCTTGGATTTTAGTTAGTAGTTGATTGGATTTGTGATGTATAAGTTTTTGAATTATAAAGAGGCAAGAGAGCTCTCACATAAATAAGTTTAAAAAATTTTTTTTTTAAATTAAGCTATAGAATTGTTGCTATAATTCTCTCAATCCCCGTAATCCTCAGTTTTCAACTGCTTCTAAGATAAACTCGAATATTCTGGATTTCAGATTGATTTATTAGCTTCAGTTAACTTTTTAATAGCTAGAGTATTTGAGAGTTATTCGCAATGAGCTGCATAATGCAAAATTTTCAATCAAATGATTATGCCAACGCCTGAGATTAATCCATACTACTCAGACAGAGGAAGATTTTGACCAATGAACTTTTCACATTGTTATCATAGTTTTTAAACAAGATTATAGTTTTTTTTAAAAAACAATTACTTTCACTCAACTATATTAACCGGACTCTTTAAGGTTGTTTCTATAAAAGAACCATAAATAAAAAAAAAAATTAAAAATTTTGATGATGAACTTTTTACATTAAGATAAGTGATGTACACCAATGAGAATAATTTAATATACTTTTCTTATTTTAATTTCAAAAGCAATCTTTTATCAAATGAAAAAACACAAGGATTATATTTTGTAGGATTGTATTGATAAATATATCGATATTCCTGTTAAAGAAAAAATTCCAAAGGTAATTTTATTTGAATTAAGACTTTTACAGGTAAACTATTTGAACGAAGATTTTCTATTCTAATGTAATAATATTGACAATTTTTAAATTAATCTCAAGAAATTTTTTTTGTCTAGACAGTTCCTAATAAATTTAGCATGCTCAGATTGAAAAATAAATGTACATGCAAGTAGGTATTTTTAAATTTAAAAAAAATGGCAAAAAATTTCAAATTCCCATTTACTTGCTCATTATTTCTCTGCTACTATCATGCATTAAATAATAATAAATCTCCCCGAACGAATATATAGCGCTCTTTTTACTCTATACTATCAAAAAGTCTTACTGAAAGATTGTATTAGTTTATCCTTTCACTTAAGCACATTTTTATAACAACTTTAACATAACTAGCATATATTATTTAAGAAAGTGAAGTGTCTTGCTTAATGAATATAATGTAGATATTCAAATTAAATTTTAAGAAAACACGTAGATGATATATATTTGGAACATATTTTTTTTCTTCAATAAATAATCGGGTACTTGAACAAAGCTTTTTAAATAATTTTTTAATCATTAAAGGTTGAGTACTTAGATCAGAATTTTTTTTAACAGATATTAACATGTAGGTAGTTGAAATATACAGTTCCAAATAAATAATTTTTATATATCACAACTATGCATTAAAACTGTGGTAAAATGCAAGTACCAAAGATAATAATTTGATTCAGATATTTACATGTTCAGTCTCTGAGAGCAATTTACTCTACATTTTTCTCTCTAAAAAAAAAAAAATCGTTCTGATGTAATAAATTTATTTATTTATCTCACATACGAGAATAATAATAAAGAAGCAATAAATCATATTCAATATTGTGGATATAAATCCGCAATAAGGCACAATTTTCTTCAAGCTCAAAGATTAAATCATTATATCATAAATGCATACCTGAAAATTGAAGGAGAGTGTTAGTATTAGCGTTCGAACCAAGCATAATTGAGAACAGAATATATGCAAGGATGGATGGACCATGTACAAAACTATAAGTAAAAACATGTTTCTCTCTGTATAAAAAATGTTCTTCGTGATGTTGTAATAAATTTATTTAAAACTACATAGTACATGTAAATTACAGTTTTACAGTTTGGGCGATTAGTTGGAACAGTTGTATAATTTGTACAATGGGGACTGTCTCACAGTTAAGCAGACAAAGGGTTCCCTCTAGTATTTTTAAGAAATATATTAATAAAAAAAAATCAGAGAAGGAAAAATATCCCTATAAGCACGAATAATGTATACTGTTATTTTTAACGTAAATAAATCTGTTAGATGAAGTAGCTTTAGACATAATCCATTATTATTAACACTTGAAAAAAAAGGTAATATAATTTTTTAGTCTTAAACTGCAATTTATAGAATGAAGAACAGGAGTTTGAGTGTGTGTTTAAACATAACGATCTTTAGAAGATTACTACTGTACTAAAAATTCAGTATTGGTTCAATAAAACAATCATTATCATGTATGATGATCAATTTTGAAATACTTTTGAATTGTAATCATTCATTTTTATTTAAATTTTAAAATTATAACAAATATTTATAGAAATTTACTACCATATTAAAACGAATATTATTATTTAAAAAAAAAACCACAATTTCTGAAATAAATAATTATCAAATAGTATAATTATCAAAAAAAAATACAATTTTTTTTGTAATAGTTATTTTTCCGATTTACAAGTATTTTGTCTGAATTTGGAATTAACTTTTATGAAAGTTGCCGATTTGTATGGGAAAAAAAGTAATTCACATTATTTTGAAGAGTATATTTTGATTCATTTTGGGAAATAGTTGCTATAAGCACACCACTATCATTTTAAATATTGATGATATAAATACAATATAACCTCATGTGTATGTCAGTCATATATAGTTGTTTTTAAAAAAAATGAAATAATTTTTTAGATTCCTTGTAATTTTGGGTATAAAGTTTGTTTGAATGGGAATTTATTTTATATTCAGTTTATTTGTGTAATGTAAATATACTGTATCATAGTATCTAATTTCCTTTGCTGGAATAACAAGCCAAAATTCGGCTATTTCTTCCTTACTTATTACAATATTAAGAGTTTTCTAAGGAAATAAAACCGAGGGGGGGAATGGTCTCAAATTTGTGGCCGACATTATGAAGTCATGGGCTGAACTCCTGATGCCACTGAGGATCAGCCTTGTAGAAGAGCTGATGTTCGTCAAATCTATGAGACAAAGTCCTCATATTGGTGTTATACGGAAGTTTGGGCAGTGGGATGTCAGTTCAGGTGTCTTCCTCATTACTAGACCGATATTGAAAATTACTTGGTCCGTCACCAATAGCCTGGTGCATGGATGGTGAATCATTGGTACGCTTGCCGTTGGGTAGCACGCACAAAAATAAATTTTGGGGAAACCCCGGGTCAAAATGGTTTGCATTTTATTTCAAAATAACAAAGTTCACTGTGAAGTATTACGAACAAACGCGATTGATCGCCCGCGGGTCGGCGGGGAGCACATTCATTTGTCATTGTTCCCTTTTCCTTTTTGTTACGTCGGGGCTACAATTGTTTAAAGACGCAAAGTTTGTTATGCCTAGCATGGTCAATTTCACTGACACAACTGCATTTAAATGTTTATTTCTGTTATATTTAAGATTTTTAACTGTTATTTAACATCGCTAGTTCAGCAAAAGAACAAAAAGTGCAATATAGTAAGTGTACAAATAATTTCAATCTTGGTGAATCTATAAATATGACATTTTTAGTAAAGGCGACAAAGTAGTGTGTGTTTTATGTTCTAGAATAGTGGTATGCAGAAAATCGTCAATAAAACGGCATTTTAAATCAAATCACAAATCCTTTTGTCCAAAAAGAGAAGCACAGCAAAAGTAATTAATTGCGTAGAAATAGTTTGACAGATGATTCCATTTCAGCATGTATTTAACTAAAAGTAACTTCTTATAATCCTAATATAAGTTATTTATCATCCAATCTGCAACAGCAGTAGTCACACTAATGTTTACTTTAATTTAAATTACACGTATAACTAAAACATTTACAATTGTACAGTGCAAAAGGTATTTTTTCGTAATAAATAAAGAGTTTTGTGTTGCTAGCATTTAGTTTTATTTTTTCCCAATAATAACAAGTAAAAATTACTTGTCGGCACGTCTATACCTCATTTAACACATCTTTAGAAAAAATGTCACGTTGATTCATAAAAGTTCGCCATCCCTGGGGGGTCTAGTGAAACTTTAAAGTTCAATGTTAATAAAAAAATCAAATCAGTTCTAAGAAAATATCATTTAGTAAATTTGTGCACTTTCACAAATTCTATTATTTTAAAAAAGTTTTGGAAATGAATTTTTACTTAAGTAGGATCAAATAATTACGAGCGAGTTTTATTTCTAAGAAATTTTAATAAATGTGGCAGTATATATATATATATTTGTAACAACATGTAAACTAATAATAATAATACATATAATACGTTCTAGCTGGTATACCCGTTCTTCGTAAAGTTGAATTGAAAAATAAAACAATAGAGATTGAAGAAAAAAGTAATTTTTTATGTATTAAATTTAAGTAAATTCCAAATTAAACAAAAAAAGGGCTACTTTAGCATATCTCTGCTCAACAAAAAATTATACTTGCCAAATTTCAAATGTGTAGATGTAATAGTTGAAAGACGTTTTTTTTTTCTTCTATCTATAACGCCTCCGTAACACCCATGTGGGTCGGCATTTAAAAAGCCCCTTCTTATATGATCTCTGCTCAGCAAAACATATATATTTTCTAAATTTCAAGTTAACAGGTTTAGATATTCATAAAGGAATTTTTTTTATATAAAACGCCCTCTCAATCCCCTTTAATGTCCATTTTGCAATATCCGCTTTCTTGGCGAATCTTTACTCCATGAAAGAAACATGCCAACTAAATTTCAAGTCTAGATTTAATAGTTCGAAAACGAGATACTCTTTTATCTATAATACCCCTTTAAACCGTCTAATCCCCTTGAAGGTCAATTTTTGTAAAAGTTTCTTTTGTAGTGGTTCTCTATTCCTTGCAAAAAATGTACGAGTCAAATTTCAAGTCTGTAGGTCTAATAGTCCGAAAACAGGTTTATATTTATCCATAACGCCTTTTAAGCCCTTGCCACGTTCTTTGGGGGTGATTTTCGCAAAATCCGTTCTTAGAACTTTACTCCATAAAAGGAATTCATCTATCAAATTTCAAGCATGTAGGTCTAATAATTCAAAAACGGAAATATTCATTTTTAATGCTCCTTTGGGGTCTATTTTGTCTAAACCCATTTTGTTGCGGATATCCATTTCATGAAAGGAATCTGCTTATCTCAAATTTCAAGACTGTACGTCCAATAGTTTAAAAATAGAAGTAATTATCAATAATGCCCCCCGCAATGCCACTTAGTAGACGATTTTCGTAAAAAACATTTTGTAGTGAATCTCTACTCTTTGAAAGGAACATGCCTACCAAACTTTAAGATTGTATATTTAATAGTTCAGGAGATATCGTGATGAGGGAGGGATAGTCACTTTTTTCCTTTATATACACTGGTGTGCAAAACTTAAGCAACAATGTAAAAATTTAGCAGATAGCCATGGAATTGCAGAAAAGGAGGCCTGGAGATCAGTACAGGAACACGTAAGTCAGTAGAAACGTCATGCGTATGCAAATATCAGGAACAAAACGTCAGAAGCGACGTGAGCGCACGCAAAACGCGTGATGTCGGCGCGCGCTGCTCAACAGTAGAATAAAATGAAGGACGGAGACGCAATTCAACATATTCGCTGCAAGTGCCAGTGAGTCAGTTCGTGAAATATGGCTAGAAGAAATCACCTGGACGACTTCACACGTGGAAGAATGATCGGAAAGCTGGAGGAGGGGCGTACTGTCACCAGTGTAGCTGCAGAGTTCGGAATCAACAAAAGTGTCGTTTCGCGCGCTTGGAAAGCGTTCCAAACCCCAGGTACAGCTGTTAGAAAGGTTGGTGGTGGCCGCCCGAGGACGACAAATGCAGGGGATGACCGATATATCATCCTGCAGGCGAAAAGAGTTCGACAGCAGTCAGCAAGCGCCATTGCTCAGAAACTCTGTACATCAACGGTCGACAAGTGTCGCGGTTTACTGTGGCCAGACGCCTTCACAAAGGGGCCTATTCGCCCGCCGTCCTGAACGCTGCCTCCCGTTGAAAGTTGGCCACCGAAGCCACCGTTTACAGTGGGCCAGAGAGCACAAAAACTGGTCAACTGATCAATGGAGTGGTGTCCTCTTTACGGATGAGAGTCGTTTCAGTACCAGAAGTGATTCTCAACGCGTTTTGATTTGGAGAGAGATCGGGACCCGGATTTATCCCAGTAACATCAAGGAAAGACACCGTTACGGTGGTCCTGGAGTTCTTGTCTGGGGAGGCATTATGCTGAACGGGCGAACTGAGCTTCCCATTTTCGACAGAGAGTCTGTAACCGGGGATCGCTATTGTGAGGAGGTACTTCTTCCCCATGTGCGTCTTTTCCGAGGTGCCATTGGTCAGACTTCATTTTTATGGATGACAATGCACGGCCACATCGCACTCTTGCTGTTGAGGAGCTGCTGGAAAGTGAAGATATCACTCGAATGGATTGGCCAGCGTGCTCCCCAGATTTAAATCCCATCGAACATGTGTGGGATGCTTTGGGGAGACGTATTGCCACACGCTTACATCATCCGGAGAACAACCAACAACTCAAACAGATGTTGATTTGAGGAATGGGCACTCCTACCTCAAGAAATGTTGCTCCAGCTGGTTCTGAGTATGCGGAGACGGTGCGAAGCAACCCTTGTAGTAAGGGGAGGGCATATACCATATTAAGGAACATCTGCTTGTTGTTCTTCCTGTTGGATAGACAATCATGAGTCACGATACTATGCGTTCAATAAAGCTTGTTTTTTTATTCCATACCGTATGCGTTGTATTCCTTTTTCAGCACCGATGCTTTCGTCATCCTTTACGTACATAATACTCTCCCTCATTTCAGAATTTCATGTCTCTCAGATGATTTTTCGTGAAGTTATGGCAATAAATCCACCTGTTGCTTAAGTTTTGCACACCAGTGTATATATATAGATATTAAATTGAAATTATTCATAAACTCCTCGTAAATTTTTCAAGCTTTTATATATAATATTTATATTATCTTAAAAATAATTTATCCACGAGACAAATTTTAAATAAAATATCCTTTTTACAATAGAACGCAAAATATATACGTAACAGACACAGAAAAATTTTGGTCCCAACCTATCGTTTTAAGAAATATGAATGAAAATATGATGTTTCAGCAAAAGTTTCAAAGAAAATAAATTTTTTTTTACTAAAAATTCGCCACGGACTTTTTTCTTTCTAAATAAGATATACATATTCAGGGCCAGTATGTTTACTGTCGTAATTAAATAAATTTCGATACGGAAAACGGTTTTTTTCTTGTAACAAAGTAAAAAACTAAGTTCTTAAATTAATAATTTTTTCCTTCATTTTTATGATGTAATATAAATTAACTTTTAATGGATATCATTAAGAACAGAAAAAAAATACTTTTTTTATACAAATATGATTACACTTAAAATATGTACCACGCCTTTTCATTGCTTTGTGTTCTTTCTTTGAAATTAGCATGAAAATGCGCTCTAAGAATACATAAAATTTCTACCTTTAAAGAAAAAAAGATTTGAGAAATTCATAACAACTCCCTTATATTTTATATATAGAGAGCAAGTAATTCATAAAAAGTTATTTTTTTCGAGCTTATAGTATTTATTTACTAAATTGCTTATTTATTTTCAGTTAGAAATACTTAAATAGACTTAAGGTATCCGACTACGTTCGGAACCGTGATATTAAAAAAGCGCATAAATGGATAATGTTCATGATATTTAGTGTCACTTAGATTAGAATACATATATAAAATTGTTTTAAGGATATTTTGATAAAAAAATATTTAAATACAATATTTCGGCAAAAAATTAACTTAGAATAATCTTTTTTCAAAATGTTCTCCTTTTGTCAAAAATGCTTCTATTACAATAATATTTTGCCTACATATAGCTCAGACCTCTGTACAGAGGCTGGACTATGAGTTTTGAAAAATTCCCATTATTTTCAGAGTTACAAACATTTGAAATAATTATTGGCGTTTTTTTCTTAAAATTTCTCCCCTCTGTTGTCGTAAGACATGTAGAAACCCACTTCTAAGTTATATATTTCAAAAATTCTTTTGGGCCTTTGTAGAGAGGTCTGAGCTATATACAGGCAAAATATTATTATAATAGAAGCATTTTTCACAAAAGGAGAATATTTTGAAAATGGGTCATTCTATGTTCATTTTTTGTCAAAATATTGTACTTGAATAATTTTTTAATGCAATACTATTCTTAAAACAATTTTATATACATTTTCTAAGCTAAGTATCACTAAATATCATAAATAGTATCCATTTATACGCTTTTGCAAAATCACGGTTCCGAATGTAGTCGGATACCTTAAATATTTTCAGGTGCTTTAAAAATAAGATAGTAATAGATCTCAATAAAAATATGAAAAAAAAAATTAGCTAAAAATCCAAAATGATTAGAATGATGTTACTATCTAAAATTAACTCCTACTCTTTAGTAATAATAAACGAAAAAGTCACTTGGGGTGAGATCGAGAGAAGGGGGTGAAAGTGACAAATTTTCCAAACTAACTATAGATGGTCTAGATCTTAGATCCCTTATTTATAGATAGCCTGCACAACGGTCTAAAAAACAAACAATTGACATCCATCCCCTGTAGACTTCCACACCCTAACTTACTTAGGGGGACGTGAGTCGCTAAGCTTTCTCTTCTTGCCTTCAATATCTCCAAGATTCTTCTACAGTTTACAGGTATCTAAAATGTCCTCTTTATCTAGTTGTTCGACCTTGAATCATATTCTTTTTTTAAAAATTAATCTATCTGTTCAATTCAAGCTTAAGTTCACTTTGATATTACTCTTAAACTGAGAGTTATAAACACGTTGTATTTACAAAAGAATGCTTAAGCTCTTAGTCTGATTCTCTTTATGAATCACTATTTTGAATTTGGATTTATTCAAAAGAAACTTGTTGAGTATGACGGGCTATTTTAAAGTAAAACGGAGTTGCTTACTCAAAAGAATACAAGTTCATAAATGAAATAAGAGTTAGATAAAATAGTAGAATAGGAATATGAGGAATGATAAATTATACAGAAAGAGTTATGTGAGCTTAATGAACGCCATGTTTTTCACCGCCAAACCATTGTGAAAAAAATAGTTCGTTAACCACTAGCATTCTGCTAAAAATAAGATTCGATGACAATTGAATGCTTATTAAACTAATCACGTGATTCCACAAGTAATTTACAAAGTGTCCTACTTTCTGGAGAATTCAAATCTGAGCTATTTAGCAGCATATTAAAGTAATTTGACAACCAACATGAAATAATGCAACTTCTGGGAATATGCTCTCAAACATTGGGCAAATAGGTGCATAGCATTAAATGTAAAATCTGAATTATTTTTTATTCTTAAATTGAAGAGATTGCAATAATGTTTATTTCCTATTAATCTGTCACATTTTCCTTCTCTCTGTAATGTAACATTTCATTTACAAAAACATGATTAACAACACTTAGTATTATTCAATATCCTGAGCATATTTGTTATTATTACAGGCTAACGCAACCTTTGTAAGAAAGTATTCTTCAATTCGACATTACAGTGGACTTCAAACTTCTCAAGTGGGCCTGGAATTCATCGTCGGTGCCAAAGATTTTGACCAGGGAAAGTTGAAACTACGATGTGTTGCTACCATATCTCAAGTGTACTCCAGTGGAAGCGAGGAACTCATCATCGGAGACAGAGGTCAAGCCTCAGGTTCTCATCACGGTAACTTCATTAAGAAGAGAGGGAATTATTTTTTTTTGGGGGTCTTTTTTTGATCAAGGAGTGACAAATTGTTGAAAACAGCTGGTACTTATGGGAGGTTGAAATTGGTTATACAACTTAAACGCGTAATAGGTGGCTTGCTTAATAGCTGAAATTTATTTTGAAGATGTTTAAGAAAAATATCACATATTTTGATTCTGACATAACACAACATACATTTACACATATTTGAAAACAAATTTCATTTGAAGAGATTAAAGGGCTTTTTTTCCTAAAATCACTAAAAATCGAGTTCATTTATTGAAAAACTGAATTTTAAATAAATTTTGAACAAAATGCTTAACTTTTTACATTTGTTTAAATACCTGGAAAGCTTAGTAAAATAAAAATCCTAAAATGTGTGCATTTAAGACTTATTTTATTTAACCTTATCTAAATTGTATAGTAAAACAAAAGTCATTAACATACATTGCCTCAATGGTATGATGAAGTATTCGGTGAGTGCAAAAGTTCTACCCGTTTTTATTACCCATAAAGAAGAGCAAATGGCGTAAAATGAACATTATTTATGACTGTGCATAGTCCTTATTGCTATTTGTGACCTCATGCCACATTTTTGTTAGGAGATGAATCCCACGGTGGTAAAATTCCGTCGGTTTCGAGTCAAAAATGTTTTGGATGGGCAATTTTCGCAGCATTACAATCATCAAAGATTTACTGACTGAAGAAATTGTTCAACCAACAAAATAGGTGATAGTCAGTTGGTGCCAAGTCAGGAGAACAGGGAGGGTGGGAGAAACCTTCCCAATCAAAGCCCGTTTAATTTTTGGTGAGTGATGGCAGCATGTGGCGGCCTTGTATTATCCTGATGAAGGATAGCACCAGGACGACTTATGAGATCTGGCCGTTTTGTTACTAAATTTGAATGGAACTTTTGCTGTTTAACTGTAGACAATAGAAGGCAGCATTGATGGTTTGGTTGAGTGGCATTATTTTCCAATGAATTATACCCTGCACACATCCCACCATAAACTCTATAACACCTTGTTTGGATGAAGTTCAGTTTTCGAAATCAATGCAGGTGAATCAGAAGGGCGACACGCAGTCCTACGACACTTACGCTACGGTACATAACCTACTTCCCTCTCTTGTCATAATTCGAGTCAAGAATGTGTCATTTTTGTACCGGGAAGACAAGGAAACAGAGGGGTGGCGATTGGTCATCCCGTTGCTTAGTTGTCAGGTTATGTGGATCCCAACGATCTAACTTTCACGTAAATCCCACGTTGTCTCTCGACCGTTGCCTGGTGTACGTTGAAGGTCTCCGCTAATTCTTGCATTTTTGGGTATGGGTTGTTCCTTATGCCTTGGTGAAGATCATCTTTTCTAATGTGCGATGACCGTCCACTCCTAGAATGATCTTGGCAGCTTCTGTCGCCTTCCCTAAATTTACAAATCCATCGACGACAAGGGCTTTTGTCTTTCTATTGTATCCTCCCCATACACTTGACAAACGTTTCGACATGCTGCGGCTGCCTATACTCTTTTTATTGAATTCGTGTAACAAACAATGTCTCGCTTTCCATGTTACACACCCTGATATTTTTTTTAGGTGATTAACTGTGTGAAGTACAATGCATTTATATGTTGAGTATCCATACGTTTGATTATCTGAAGATTTCGGCTATGACAACGTCATATGTAATGTCAGATCCATTGCAAATGTGCATTTCCAAAAATGGGTAGAACTTTCGCATTTACCTGCTAGCATACTTAAGACAAAATAGTACACAATATTTAAAATACGTATTTGAGGTCAAAACATTTTAAAAACTTTCCTTTGAACTATCTGTGATGGTAGATTGCTGAATAAAATCTGATTTTTATCAATTTTAAAAGAAATTGTTTGAAAAATAGAACTCTAAAAATATAAATGTAAAAAAAATCTTAAGATTATATTTTTAATTTTGAAAATAAAAATTAGTTCATCCTTTTTAGACTAAAAAATTTCTCAAGGCTGCATTTTTATCAGTAAAAAAATTTGAAAAAAAAAACTTTCTTTAAATTTATTATTTAAAAACATATTTTTTTCCGAAAAATTGCAAAATCACCTAAGTGAAGTACAAAAATGTATCTGTAAAAAAAGCGGTAATTAAAATCTAATCTTCCTTCTTTTGAAATAATAAGGTAAATATATGGTATCACTTTAATAAAAATCTTCCTAAAAGCTGTCTGCAGCAAATTAATTTAAATTTGAGCTAAAGATAAGTAGAACGAAAAAAATCTCATATTTTTTTTCCTTTTGAGGATTGTAGCATGTTATTAAAGCTACTTAAAACTTAAGATTTTTATTGGTGTTAGGAATTACTCTGACGCTAAGAGAATTAATAATAAAAAAGATGAACCAATAATAAAGGAAATTATAAAACACCTGTTGTTAAATCATTAAAAATGTGTGAAATTAGCCCTAGACATTGAATAAGGCATGGATTTTATCTTAAATTCAGAAAATTACCAACTTATAATAAATAAATTGATTCACATTCAAGGCTGATATCTTTTATCTCTAACCAGCCAAAATCTGATTCGTTTTCTTTTTTATTATGTTGACAGCAACTTATTTCTTTTTAATATATCTTAAATTTTTAGTAAAATTGAGAGAGTTTGTATAAGGATAAATCTTATAATAGTTAAGATACATTAAATTAAAGTAAATGTATAAAAATGATATTCAATTCTCGATTTTCATAAACAAACCCAGAAACTACAAATTAAGTATAAAGAATACCTTACAAAACTATAATTAAAGGATAATAATGCATATTTCAAAATATAAACTTAATAGGTTAATTTTTTATTTTTAGAAAGTATTTAACTCAATTCCCGAAGCAAACAGAAATTTTCTTAAAAATTTTCCTTTTTTGAATTTGTTGGTTAAAAATCATTTGTGTGTTGTCCTAACTTTATATACTCCTTATCGATATATTTCTATTAACCTTTAACCTCTTAAGTGGTCAATTGTTTTGCCCAAAATGTTTACAAAAAATCACATTTTTTTTTTGTTGTATATAACCAAGCATAATACTTAACAGAATGCGAAAAAATTGAATTTATTTATTTTTTAATTTTCAATTTTAAAGTCTTCACACTATTTTTATTTTAAAATTGTGGATAAAACCCCTTAAATATTTGCTTTTTGTAAGTACACTTTGTATGCTATGAAGAATGTTTCATATATCTTTAAAAAAAATTTTCTCGTATTTAAAAAAAATTCACTTTCATACCTTTCTTTCAAATAGTGTGTTTATTGTATATATTGTTACCTTGTTCAGGGGTTCGAGGATTTCATGCAAATCAGTTGCAAAGAACAAGACAGTTCTTTAAGAGCTATGAGAATTTATTGTCGACAATCCAATCCTTGAAATACAAGATTCAGCAGCAATATTAGCACAATAAATTTCAGAAGGTCTTCACACCGTCAACAGCACTCAGACACAATTATCGATGTCTAAAATACACGTATATAGAAGATTATTCACAAGCAATCGCTCGTTCAACAGCCGAAGTAATCACTAATCACTTGAACAGTCAAAAAAAAACAATACTAACTGATCGCTAGTCACAACCACAGACTGACTAACTTTCGGTGGGCATCTCTCTATTTATATCCCTCGCGAATAATTCGAGAAAGACCCGCTTGCGTCATAGATCTTGAAATTAGTGGGTTTCTCTACTAATTTCTAGAAGAATCCAGAGGGTCCCGAACTCACCAAAAATGGCCGCCAAAAATGACACTAACTTGGCTCTATCGCCAAGATTTCGCCAAGTTCCTATTGAATCACCATTATAACTGGGGGCGAGGGTAATATTAAAATTTTTTAACTAAATTAAATTAATTTAAAAGTAAGAAAAAAGGTTTTTACTTTCCCAAATACAAATTATTTATACTATTTTACACACAGTCCGTAACAATATGCCCACACAATTTGAAGCATGTGCTTCAGGGTGGCTAAGTCTTACATTGCAATATGGGCAGAGATAATATTGGTTCTTTTGGATTATCTTTCCATTTCCATTTCTTCTCAGGCAAGAAATTTAACATTGCTTTGTTAATCCTTGTTTTTTATCGGATATTTTCAAGAATCTAAATTCCTGCCTCCAAAGAAAAATTCCCACTTTCACCACAATAAAATCCGGGAATAGAAGTATTTCAGTACCAAGGACTAACGAATCTCTTAAAAACATTAGCACTAATTATCTCTCTATAAGAATTTAAAAAGTATGCTAATAAAAAGATGGAAAAAAAAATATTAGTACCCATACAGCGTACGGGCAAACCGGTTGTGGCCAGCTTTCGGTAGCTTCGGTATATGGGCAAACAGTTAAAGAGTTAAGAAACTTTACGATAGATTAACGATATAGTCTTTAGATAGATGCTAAATTAATTCAAGGCTCTCAATTCTAAAGGTTTATGTAATATATATATATATATATATATATATATATATATATAAATGGTTCTAATTTTCAAATTAAGCTATAAAAGTTTATTTATTATAGGCTAATAAAACCGTTACTTATGTTTCTGTTAGAGGTTAATTTATAATGGTAAAACAAATTAAATAACGTAGAATATTTTTAATAGAAACTATGAAGAAAATAATTATAATTTCGCAGCTTAAAATTAATAATTTCTTTCAAAAATATTAAATTTTGAAGAATTTGTATGTAATAGAGATTTAAGTGTATGAGTCATGAATTATTACTGTGTGTTTTTTGTATTAAGAAAATGATATATTTTATAAACAGAAATACATTTTCAATCAAAATAAAACTAGAACCATTTCTTGCCTATGTTAAGGTCTTGTTTAAAATTGTATATACTAAAGAGTAGTACTTTAATACTTAACTTTGTAATATTTTTTTTTACAATGATAGCCTTAAGTTCAAAAAAGAAAGCCCCTTAAGAAAACTCACACAAAAACAATAATCATTATAATCCTACGTATTTTTTGAGAAATTATTTCTAAAATTCGATGAAAAAATACTGTTTGCTCAGCGATTATTTTAAAATTTTCCCACACACTTATCTTTTTACTGAATATTTACAATACACGATCCTGTAAATAAATAAGGTTGAATTTCAATAAAATAGAAGAAAAAAACTAATTTTTAGGAAGAATCATTGGGACAATTTCCAGTTTGAAGTAATTTTTGAACACTTAATTTATATAGCATACTACATGCTAATCGTACTTAAAAATTATGTTGTTAATGATACAAGTATTAATTTATTGTATTACAATTGCAAAGAGATTACGAACTTCCCCAAAATCTAAATGAAACAGAAGTATATTTATTGGTATCATTTAGACTCCTATTTCAATGCAACATAGAAAATACACTCAAATACATTCTTTTAATAATTCAAACATTTTTAAATTTGCAATTATTACAAGGGATATAAAAATTATTTTGATAAATATGTCAGCATGATAATATTGAATAAATGATCGTTGTGAGAAATATTTCACTGATATCCTTTTCTTGAAAATTATCCCGTTGACTTCCTAATCCCTTTTTTTCAAAAACATCACATAATTTAAATACATTAAAATTGTATTTCCTTTCGCTTAGAATAGTTTTTTGTTCAAAAATAAATTTTAATATAACTTCTTTTATATTTATCTTGTATATAACTTAGAAAATCATTGCTAATAAGTACGAATTTTTATTTTCACTTCTGAAACAAAGTAACCAGTTTAATTATTAATAAGTCTATACAGGGTGAAGTATAATTGGTATGTATAACTTCAAATGTCCTTTAATCTAAGGAACGATTTACTAAATTAAATCGAATTTTTCTAATTTTTTTAAAATGCATTCTCTTTTCAAAAATGCGGCTTAGTTTTAAAACTAAGAAATTATTTCTCGGCAAACATTATTTTGGAAAATGTTTAGTTTTTGAAGTTATAAAAATGATACAAACATTTTATGTATGCATGCATCATTATATAAATAAATATTTAAAAAATAAATGTATATGCTCTAGTGTGCGAAAGTTAAGCAATAAAGTCATTATTTCAGAAAAGAGTCTGGATGTGTTCCTGGGATATATTTTAGTTCATTCTGTTTCCACACGTTACCTAAGTTCATTGGATGTAACAGTTGGTAATGTTCGCTGGGTTAATCGTTTGTCAATTATAGAGCACATGTGTGAAATGGGTGACACATTGAGAAAGTGTGCTCCCAGGTTTCCCCTTTTAAATTTTGCTCGACTGGGTTTGGGAAATTTTTAAATTTTTTGGGAAAAACTGTTTTTTAACCAAATTTTCCCTTATTAGTATCCTCTTATATGATAGTCTTAATTGGAAATAAAATGTATTTGTCACATACCCCTCTTTTTTGGGAGTGTGGCAAATGTTTTCTTACAAATCTTAAGATACTTGGGGTGATTGAGCTCCCCACTGAGCTTCTATGAACAGGTTACATTTTCTCCTGTGAATGACATAGTGGTTTTGATTGCTGTGTTGTACGACTCATTATGGCTTATAAATGTAAATTATCAGAATATGAACAAAGAAATGGGCATATGTACGATTTCTATTGGATGAAGTTAAAATTGATAAAACGGGGAAAAATCTGAGGGGAAATAATGGGATTTAAATCATGATAGTGAAGTAAATTTAGAAAAAAAGCGATGAACAGGAAATTTTTTGGTAAAAAGGGGAAAGTTCAAAAAATGCTTTCAAAAAAACTCCATAAAAGAAAGATATAAAGGGCCACATGTGTACCACAAGACACTGCCCCCTATAAAAAGCCCACGAAAGAAAAAAAATTCCCATCTTTTTTGTCAATGATAAAAAGGGAAAAAAACCTAAAAGCGAAAAAAATATGACAGTTTTGCCTGCAAATATTATTCCGGTAATATTAGCGAAAGGTGTCTGTGATTTGTGTCATTTATTAAAGCCACACATCTTTAAAATATTTTAGTTCAGTTTGATGGGTTTTTTTTTTTAAATTATCAAAGAAAAATTGAAAAGTCCTTAAACGTAGTCAAATATATACCTTCTCTTAGTTAAATTATTTACTGGAATTACGATTTTTATTGTGTATTATAAGAATAATTATGAAAAAAAGGATTGGGGTGACTCAGTCTCCCAGCGCGATCACTAACGTTAGTATTGAGTGCGCGCCTTCTCTCGGGTTAAAAACTTCAGATCTTTGTATGACATATCCGGTCTAGCTATACCCTGTTGAAACTTAGCCGCAAGCAGACCACAAAGTCCAGTAGCGACATTCAAATGTTAAGAGGTGTAGTGGTGATTTTTCAATATTTAAGTGTACAAGTTTTTTTTTTTTATGAGTAAACGGAGTGCAGGAGAAACAATCCAGTGATTTGTGACATCTCTCGCGTTCTTCTTCTAACATAACCTCTATGTTCTTTGACGGCCACGATTAATGGCAAAAAATTTTCCAACCTCTAAGAAGTGAAACAGAAGCATAGATGCAAAAAAGATAACCTTTAAAAGGATAGAAAATTTGGGGAGCAATAATGGCAATTTAAAAAGCTCTGTTTTTGGAAAAAGGGAGAAGTGTAATTTTACGGCCACCAAAACATCACGGATATCAAGCCATTACTACTAGGTGCATACTATTGCACGCAGGGCCCCAAAAGCCACCGAAAATGATTGAACCGTTGGTATTCAAAGAAAGGGAGGGGAAAATTATATTCCCGAACGCTTTGTATATTATTGGGACGAGATTAGGCGGGTATAATATATTTATATTGATAAAGTGATCCCAATTCGAAACCGGGGTTGTTAAGACTACGTGTAGTGGAAATTCCCCATTAAATATAAAAAGGTTTTGATATCCCAAGTAATTTGGTTAAATTCTTAATAAAAAATCATAATTAAAAATTTTAGAATGTTATCTTTTTTAAAAGAATCACACCTCTAACTTACGCCGACACCCACGACATGGCTATCAAACGATGGCTATGTCGCAGATTTACTAAACCATTTAGCCTAAACTTGATATGTTAATGTGTAATCGAAAAGATATACAATTTTTTACTGCAATACTACCATATTTGAAACAACAACATCGCGATGATGTATTTATAATCGTGATTAATCCAAAAAAGATAATGTCATGCAAATGGTTCCTCCACATCCTACATTCAACGAATCACATTTTGCTTAGGACTGTAGTGCACAAACAAAGGTAATTACAGCAATGGAAACCTTCATGAAATTCCTTTTTGCTGCAGATGATATCGAATGATACGGGCTGACATGGAATGTTGTGCAATAAACCTTAATTCTTATGCTAGGGTTTTTGATTTGGCAGAAAGATCCATCCTTGACATAAGCACTACATGCCTGCTTACCTTTCTACATACACCGATTACTTATTTGCATCACTGGTGCTAAATTTCATTCAACATAAGAGTTCTGATTTATCGGGAAAAAAATCCTCAGTTTCAAGAGGCTACAGTTCTCACTCTGTCAAACTCAAAAATGATTTCCCAGGATTAAAATTATTCCTTTTCCCCAAAAAAATTAAAAAAATCTCCCGGGCAAAAAATTGGGGAAAAACCCCACAAATTACACATCATGTACTTAAAAATGGCTATATATATATATATATATATATTTCAAACAGGGCTGTAGATTGTATTTATTATTGCAAATCTAGTACATTCTCCGAAAGTGGTATCAGTTTTTAGGGCACCCTATAAGGGGGAAACCCTTCCCCCAAAGTAATTTTGACTCCCCGGTTTTTCCCCCCAAAAAATTTTCTGAGCTCTGACGATGCAAAAAACTGTCCTTGGGAAATTTTAAATTTTGCCAAAAAAACGGGTGGGGCCCTTTATTCTTTAAAGGTTCATCCGCATGGGGGTACCCTGGACGCTATCCCATTTTTGCCACGAAAATCCACCGACTTGGGCTGGGGTCGAACCACCCACAAATTTGGGAGTAAAAAGCCAGAGACAAACCAACTATGCCACTTTGCCAGTATATATATGTATATCGTAACGAGGTTTGACATATATACTTGTTATGATAGGTGAGTGAGTGAGTGCTATGTTTAAGTCGCACTTTAAAGCTGCATGACGGCTATTGACGACGGACCTCATAATTATGAACCATGGTAATGTGATGAGGACAAGGAGACTAATCATAGTCACTTTGTTACAATGCAAGAAAGCATGTAGTATTATAACAACGCGGATCTTATTTCATTTTAATTTACATTGCAGTCTGAAGCAACTTTAAGGCTATTTGTAACGAACCTGGTAATTGTGAGTGACGAGAAGAATACCAGAGCTTGCAACTCCACGCCAAATTTCTTCACCACACCAACATAAGGAGTTTGAGCTTCAACAGAATCAAAGTGCACCAACACCTCTAAACAGCGGGTCTTCAGTGATATTGAAACTCAAAGCAGTAACTTGAAAACGCGAGCAAAGAGTTTGCGACCATGACCACTTAGGTACCACGACCACATAACAATATGGAAAATTAAGTTACAGAATATATTAAAATGGTTGAATCACGAGGCATTATGGAAGATCCATATTATACGTGTGAACACCGATTACTGTTTTAAATATCTCACAATGGGTTGCGATACTGTTCATGAAGGTGTCGAAAAATGCTTACCGGAATAAATCCCATTCTTCCAAAAGTGGGAATCTTACACCTGGAGGGTCCTAGGAGGGAAATGACATGCAATGTCTCTTTTATCCCAAATTTGGTCTATAGGATTAAGATTTGGAGACTTCGTAAACTAGCTCCTTTGGCAAATATCTTCTTCAAGATGGTGAGTAGCAAATATGAGCTCTGTGTAACCTCGCATTGTTGTCCGTTTGAAGAGAGTCCAATATTGCAACACCCGGGAAAAGCCGAGTTGGTGAGGTGACACTGACCTGCATCAAAGACGCGTAGGAGTGCATGATTGCTCAACATCATGCTGTTCCTAACAATGATTCACTTGCCCTTAAATTGGTTCCATTTTTCTTAGTTAGATGACAGCAAGCTGCAGGTTTTGTCCAGATGAAATCTTGCCGAGAATTACTCTGAGAACTGAATCTCAATTCGTTAATGAAATAATCACACCACCATATTCTTGGTGTATTCGGCTCCATGACAAATGTGCTCTTCTGTATGAAGTGCTCAAAGAGACACATCCAAATGCATATCAAGCGTAAAAGTCTTATCTTCTAGATGTCTGTATACTGTTTGGAAACTGTATGCTGTTTTTCAAACGCAGCTTTAAGATCACGAGAAAACTGTGTAGCCGTTGTGTGCCAATATCATTATGCGCTTAATGCAGTGCTTCTCAAGCTTTCAATACTTGCGACCAATATTCAATCACAATTTTCATCGTGCCCCCCTCCATACAATAACGATGCATTGAATTCGATAATATGATACTTTGACGCCAAAGCGATAATACGACTTTAACCTCTTCGCCATCTGCGTATATAAAAGTCTCTCTCAGCCAGTGCGTAAATTGCCCCGGACGTATATATACGTCTTTCCGAAATGAGTTCAGTACTATCCATAAAATTATTCCGACGACTTTGGAATGCAATAAAATGACCTTTACATTTTTGAAAAGAGGTTTAATTTTTCATGGGGGGACTTTCTAATTTTCCCTTTCTTCCCCCCCAAAATACACCAATACTTGCATACGTGCAAAACTGGGTTTGGAAAGTGAATCGGAAACTTTTAATCTGCAGTTGGTTTTAAATTAAGCCTAAAAAATGATCCAGATAAGTTTTAAATTTTTTTGATAAATTTTATCTATGACCAAACGGTGCGATCACTAGTAATTTTTTTAAACTTGTTCTTAACTTAGAATTGTTAAGATAATTATAAAGTACGTTGTGCATACAGATACATTTATAAGTGTATTATATCAGTGCAAATGGATTTGTTTTCATTATGACAGAATGTATTTTGTCTGTTTTACTTTAAAAAAAATGAATAATTTTTTTTAAAAGTCTTTTGTTTCCGTCTTTTTAGTATGTTCGCGCCCCCTTCTAGGGTTATCACGCCCCCTAGGGAGGTGGGCCCACAGTTTGAGAAGCGCTGACTTAATGCCAAGCTTTGATCTTGTGAAAGCAGTGTCACTCTTAAGAGGCCTTTGCCTGGTTTGCAAAGTGATAGTAATACTTGTTTTGAATTGATTACACAACTTAAATATCATTTTCTGTGCTATTTGTAACTATCGAGCCAACCTTGTTTGAGACTTTTCAATTTAAATCAAACGTCTTTCCATCTTATTGAATCCTCTAAGCAATTCTGACTCATTCTCTTTGCAAACAATCAGACTTATGTGGTTTTAACTCAATAATCACTACACAGCAGGTAAAACTCTCAACTGATTAAACGCTCAAATTACATGTTAGGCGACAAAATTAATGCTGGTTATTCAATATCACTGTGTGTTACAATTTTGAATTATTGTAAAAAACGTGTTTTTGACCTTGATTTTCGACATTAGTAATCAATGCGTATGTATACAAGCACACACATACTTTTAGGCATAGATTGGAGTATTATTGATTTAGAAATTTATGAGATAATAGATTTAATATTTCAGCTCAATAATAATAAATGTATTTTATTTGTGTTTAAATATTGATAATATAATATTTTGTAAATTTTGTTTGAGATTAATTAAGTTACAGTTATAAAATGTAAAATCATTTTCATTGAAAAAAAATATTTTTTTCCTTTATATTTTTTTTCCTAGTATCAAGTAAAATATGTTGTTCGACCCTAAATATCTGACACATGACTCTTAAAATTTTTCTTTTGAGAACACTTTTTGAGGATTGAGAAAAATAAAATAAGTAACTTTGGAGATTTTTGGATGTTTTATTCACTATTTCACTCTCGATAAAACAATAGTTACAGATCATTTCGAATGACCTATATTTTTAAGATAGCGTGACTTACGTGTTGAACATACTCATCCGCTCACGCAAATTTGACGAGATCGTAGTGATACAAGACTAAATATAGGTATTTGCCTAATGAAAAAACACATGGACGGAATTTTATCTGGAAATGAATCATTCTTATCGAGATATGAAATTATCTCATATCGAATGACCAATTCGAAAAATGAAATCAGTGATTTTCTTGTTCGTCCTATATATTCTAAGATTGTAAAGAGACTAGCTCTCATTCTCTAATAGAGTAGACGAAATTGTCTTTGAATTGTTTTTATCTATTAAATTATTTAGATAAATATTTTGGTTTATATACGGATATACATATATAAACAAACTTTTTACAAGTTGTAAGCAAGTGTTACAAATGTTGTTTCCTTACCATTTAAAGCTGCTCTCATTAGGAAGCACTCGCTGCGAAAAATAGCAAATTTTTTATACTTTATTGACGTCACTCTGAGAAGCAATAGAAAGACGTTTTTTAATGGACCTCATAATTTTAATCCACAGTCAAGTGACCTGAACTGGAAACCCGCTGTCCAAACTTTCACACAATGCCAGTAGCCGTTGGTAGCCTAGTGGTTAGAACATCGGAGTCCAGACCGGAAGGCCTGGGTTCGATACCCGATGCCACCGAGTACACACGGATTACGTTCTCGCTAAATCAGTGGATCTGAAAGTCTTGTGGGCGGTCACAGCTGAACCCTAGAGTGCAGGGGACTGGAGAATATTTTCCTCCCATACCTAATTTGTGGAGGTGGAGATCGGTGGTGACGCCATCTATCGTAATGAATTCCAACATGTTTCACAGGCGGGAATTTCACCGAACTAAATCGTACTGTCACCCGTATGGTGCTCAATGCTAAGGCCAACGACAGGCATATCTCTAGCCCATTGCTACGATGAATTTCGTGGGCTTCGATCTGACACTGTCAGACAGGTGGCATTAGCAACAACAACCCTAGCACGAGGAATTTGACAGATTTAACATGCTGTGACCTACTTATACACCTGGTGCCACGTTCCTTAGTGGTACCAGGACTCTAACCCACAGCTTGGTAGAAATAATGCGAGCCACGAATTCGGGACCATGACCACTATTCCACCACGGCCAATAACCAGAATAAAATGTTTAGTGATATAATATTTTATACAGAAAAATTCATTTAAACAAAATAAACTGTAAATAACACTCCTTTTTGAAAACGGTCTTTCTTTCAGTTACTTCTGACATATTTTGAAAGACGAGTATAGAGGGCGTGTGAACAAATGATTTAGTAAAATTAATCAAGAATCTAACTTTATTACATTTATTAATTATTCAAATAAGTACAAAATTATTCAACCTTTCTTTCGTCTATATATATTTACTTCTAATACAAAAAATTAATTCTAATAATAAAAATTAAAGTAAGAAGCTATTTTTGACAAAGTTGTATTGTTTTATAATGAAAAGGTTATGGAGACAATAGTTATTTTGTTTCTTTTCTCTATAGTCTAATCTATTTCAAATCTTTAATCTTTCAACTATTTAAACTTCAAATAATAAATAACGCTATATTAGATTTGAAAAATCAGATCATAACGATAATTGTAACTAATAGTAACAGTAGAAAAGTTTTTATTGAAAAAAATATTGCTATTTAATGGAAACTGTATTTGGAAAAATTTTTAAAAAGTCTCTATACATCGAAATAATTCAAATATAGGGTTTTGTAAGAAGTTTTACTTTCTAGGAATATTTGCTAAAATAAATGTTTTTTAAGTTTTTCAAATGACTTTCTATGTTACTCAAATTTTAAAACTTGATTCTTATGTAATTTAACAACAATATATCCTACTCGAATTGGCTCTCAATTATTACACTTTAAAAATCTGAGTAAACTACCAAGATTTAATTTAATTTTCATGAAATCTGTATTTTTTCCAGACTTTTATCAAATAAAAAAATCTTTTTTTTTTTCAAAAAAATATCTCTATACCTCAAAAATTATTTTAACTAGAGAGAGAGAGAAATGCGATTCTTAAAATTTATTTCTACGTTTTTGAATACGTAAATATATTAAGACAACAGATAGTAAAAAGAAATTAAACTGTTTGCGTAGTGTTTTACTGTTTCTTTATTAAATTATTATAAAGTGAAATGCGTGTGATTTTTATCTCATGAACAAATTAAACAAAAAATGAGATTGTAATGGAACAAAGTTATAACTTTTAGTTTTTCTGAGTGATGCAACAATTGAGCTTTTAAGTAATTTACTGTGTGTTTCTCTATGATTCTTTTTTATTTTTATACCATCAAAATAATTCTGCAAAGTAGTGCTACCAGAGAGAGAGAGAGAAATGTATTATTAAGAGTTAATCTCTTATATATAGCAAAGATCAGTCACTTGTAAAATATCTGCCTTTCAAACCAAAACAAAGACCTAACGACGAACCTTAAAGAAACTTCCAATGCAAAACTTGTCCAAAATGGGCTCAAAAAACAAATTTCAATCCTGGAATTTTCAAAAATTTACAACCTTTTAAAACTGACGAAATTGAACCTAAAATAACCCTAATAAATAAACTAAAACACGTTTTTCCGTTTACTTCGCTTTCTACAGGTAGTTTTGATGAGATTAATTTTTCGTAGAAATAATTAAACAAATAATTTTAATACAATATACATCCACTCTATAAAGGATTTATTCTTGACTTTATTTTCTCTTTATTCCACTTTTTCGGTGTTTACTTACTTATTAGTTATTAGTTTTCCTAGACTAGCTGCAGCGGGAATTAAAACCGGTCCATTTAACTTCCGACAACGACTTTTCTTGAGTTTGGACTAATATCATGTTTACAACTTCGTGAAATTCCTTTTATTCAGCTCAAAAAATTCAAATCGAAAATAATTAACTTGGTATTCAGCAAATTATGTTGAATAAAACCTTCCATTACAAAAGCTTTCAATATTAACTTGATCATCAGCAATATATTTGTTTATACAGCATATTGAGATTTGTATTTTATTTCGTTCCTTCAAGTACCGAAGATAAAGTTATGACTTTAAAGACCAAAGATTAAATATATTTTTCTATAGAGCATTTTTGATTGAATGAAGTCAATGTCAGGTATTAAATTAAGCTGGAAGACTATGATGTATCAGGAAGAATAAAAAATATGTTCAATTCAAATTTAACTAATTATTTCTTTTATATTTTCGAGTTACATGATTACAATTTAAAATAATGCTAAAATTATTTATTTTTACTTATTTCTCAAAGTCCTGCTATTGTAAATTATATACACAGTGATATGTACTATTAACGACAGTGGGCGAAATAGAAGTGATAAACGCGTGTATAAACCGCAACCAATGAATAGCGTATTATCGGTCTTTTTGAAATATTTGAGTTGTCTAGGTTTAATCCGCACTTCTCTATCTATTTGGGAGACTGAATTGCGGCTTACAAAAGATTTTGGGAAAGCCAGATCCAAAGAATATCTTCTTTTTAGCGATGTACCGTGTAATCGGAAATAAGAATTTCTGTGCGAGCTCCTCATGTAGTACAGCATTTATCTAGAAGGATAATTTATGCGCAAATTTACGCATTCATGCAAGACAAAAATCGCATGTGCGTAATAACTGCGGAAGGTACTAAAGTTTGAAAGCAGCATATTGCAACACTTGTTAATCGCTTAGAAGATGTCACTTTTATGCGTTCAAAGTATGCATCAAAATATTTTTTCGAAGCATTATTTGGGTACACATTTGCTTATTCATACTGAATAAGCGTTGTATGCGAGGGACGGAGGGTGCAGCAAAATCTCTTTACATTTATTTGTTACTTCGTTCAGAAATAAATGCTTTCAGTGTAACGAGCAGTACAAAATGATCTCGGAAGTTTTATCTAAATGTACATCTACTTTCTCATACACAAGAAAAGATAAATCTTCCATGTGTATGTTTCTTTCAATTTCTTACGTAAATACTCCATCATTTACTTTTAGTAAATTAAAATCCAACATATACGAAGTGTCAAGAAAGCATCAGTGATGCGAAAATGTAAGTACAATGTATGCCTCATAAACTAATTTAAAAAATATACACATTTTTCCTTGAAAAAAAAAGGAACTTAAACTTAATACAAGACTTATTGCTGAGATTCTAAATAAATTTATTTTCAAATATATGTTCCACATCTCTCTATGTATATACAGATAGTGTCACATACTTTCGTAAAAGATAATTTCACGAAAACGTGCAACCTCCGTAACTGGAGATAAATGAAATCAAAAGGAGGGGTGGAGGCTTTCAACTATCGTTAAAAATAAGTAAATTTACTTCCCTTGCAAAATTAAACATAATTTCAATAAAATGGATCAATCAGAAAATAGAGATAGGAAACTCTTGCCAATGAAAATTAAAATGTAATATATGTTTTTTCTTCAAAATTTCAAAAGAAAAGATGTTTTCTGGTATATAGATGAAGGAGAAAATGTAATAAAAAAAATTATTTTTATGTTAAGTTCTGCCACAAGGAGAGTCCAGTTTAGCTATTTAAGCCTTTTTGTAGTAAAAGTCTAAGTAAACTTCATTAAAAAAACAGGTACTTGAGTACCCATTTTACTTTTTGCGATGAGAGCACATCTACTAAATAGTACAAAAAAAGAGATCAGGTATATGTAACTGCTTCTTTATAGTATTAATTTTTTTTAACCTATTGTTGAAATTACGGTGCACGATAAAGTGGACTGTGGAAGTGGGAAAAAAAGCTTGGATTGGATTAACTGACTTGACAGTGTGGGGAGAGATAGATGAGGTTATGAAATGTTGCAATGTGCATTGTTATTGTTATTGTTTTATTTTTATAAAGAAAAATAATTTTATTTTGGTTTAAAATCATCTAATCAAAGTTAAGGTATCCTCTACCCTAAAATTATGATTTTTTTTAAATATTGATAATTTTTTTATGATTTGGTTTTATAGAATATCTTATTAGCTTTATAAAAATACCAAATTTTTTATTTAACATTCACTAGAACAAAAACTGCAAGTGTTTTAGTAAAAGCATATGCCATAACTTTACATAAGATGTCGAATTTTAAAATATGTCTTACTCCAAATGCGTTTTTTTGTTTTATTTGTTTTATTTATTTATTTTTTTTTTGTTTGTTTTTTGTTTTTTTTCAAACGGGGACAACGATTGCTCAAAAAGTTTTTAAATAATTTGCTGAAATTTTGTGTGTATGTTCTGTATAACAGTAGAAGTGTTTTAACCTTCAGGTTTATCAATCACTGTTTTATTACAAAATTTGCAGTTCTTTATGTGAATATAATCGCTGTATTTTTTAAAACAATTTCATATAATAGCTAAAATAAAGTGCTCTAGTTTTTGTAAAAATTAAAATATCTCTTATCTTGAAGGTCATTTCAAAAAGGAATAGCAACATAATACATCAAAATTGAGAATTTGTTCATTTACTATTTGTAAAAACGGGCTGTTATGTAATTTTTTGTCAATTTTTAACCATTTTTCCCATTTTAGTAGTAATAATTTATTTTTCTCTTCTTAATTTTAGCCTTTTTTTCTTAAAATGTACTAAATAAATCTAAAAGCCACAAAAAAATCTCCATATCTCCATTTTTTTTAAAGAAAAAGTTGTTGCAGGTATTCGGATACCTTAGGTATGTTTTCATTTTTTTGAAAATTTAATTTCTTTGTCGCAATGTTTAATTTTGAAATGACTTTTTTAATTATTTTTTATCCTTATCTCCATACCATAGAACATCTTTCCCACATAGGTAGGGGTTTCGTTTAATATATAATACTTTTTTTCCCTCCATATATAACTGCTATCCTCCCAAATATATTTATACATAATAAATCCATGACGATTAGTATGTGATTACTGGTTATATATATATATAATGTTTGAAGGGCCTTTAAACTCCAATAAATTTTCTATCAATATTTAAAATTTTTAAGTACATATATAGACTTACTTTTATTTTATATTATTTTACTAATTTTTTCTTTTATGCACTATTATTCTTACTTTTTTTTGTATTGGGGTGAGTTATTAACTAGATGTTGTGTTTACGGTGTAAGTTTTATTATCTTGCAGTATTTAAAACAAATTTTAACTCTATGTTAGTAATTAGTTTATTAAATTTTTTGGTCATATTTTTAAATTAGAATTTAATGTGTTCTTTTTTGTGTAATAATTATTGGGTATCAGGGAAAGTTCTGTTGTTTTCCAATACATGCACTTTTATGCATTGTCAATCCTTACAACCCTTTAAACAGTTAGATTAGTATACTATTTTAATTAGTTTTTTTTAGACTTGGAAAACTGTCAACATAAATGAAGAAAAGGGCACTTAAGACATTGTATGTTGCTTGAGTTCCAAAATGGGAATAACACGATAGAGGCAAAAAAATCTTGTGTGAACTGATTTCAGAGGAAGCAGTAACAGCTGGAACATGCCAAAGATAGCTTGTAAAATTTCGCTAGGGTGGTTTTTCTTGAAAGATGAACCCAGATCAGGAAGACCATCAGATGCCAGTGACGAAGTGCAACGCAGGATGATCAGGACAAATCCCACGTTAACTTCCACAGAAGTGAGCTACAAGCTTGGCATACCTCAGAGTACTGCTTTGGATTACATTAAAAGTTTTGATTTCGTGTCCAAACTCTCTGTTTCGGTGCCAGACGAATGAAGCGAAAAAATTTAATGGATAGAATTTCGATACATTGTTCAAATCTTACTCATCACAAAACGGAACCGTTTTTGGACCACATGGTGACTGGAGATGAAAAGTGGATTGTGTATAAACACGTGGTTAGAAAAAAAAGCGTATGTTTACAAAGGGGATAGCCCATCACCCACATCCAAAGCTGGCGTGCATCGGAAGAAGGTTATGTTGTGTTGTTGGTGAGACAGCAAGGGTATAGCGCACTACGAGTTGCTGAAAGAAAATGAAACGGTCATTACTGTTCTCAATTTGATCTTTTGAATAAAGAAATTCAACATAAACGTTCATCTTTGATAAACATAAAGGATGTGATTCTTCATCACAGCAACGCTAGACTACACGTAGCAAGAAACACCACATAAAAAAATTGCAGATTTTGGTTAGGAAACTACCTCAGGCAGCATATACTCTGATATTGCACCATCTGACTATCAGCTGTTCAGGTCGTCCTAAAACTTTCTTGATGGAAATAGATACATTAATTATGAGGGTGTTCAAATGGCAGTGGAAGAACACTTTGTCTCAAAAACAGATAAGTGCTTTTCCAGGGGGTTAGATAAGCTGCCAGAACGCTGGCAGACAGTTGTAACTAACAAAGGAAATTATATTTTAGATTTAATTTTTTTTAAATAAAGAAGTGAAAAAAAAGGCAGAACATTCTTTAAACCCTAAACATATTTATAATATCTCTTTCTTTCCCAATGACACAGTAGTGTAGGCAAATTGCAGGTGAAGGTTGGCTGGCCACCTGCAGTTTGTCATATTTAAACCTACATTCTTGGTTCCTAAGGCTAAGAGTTTGCTATTGTACCACTGAGGCGAATATTTCTTACAGTTCTGACTAGGTTTACAACTAGGTTTGCTTTGAAACAATGTTTAGACTTGCAATCTGAGTTCTTAAGGCACTAAGAGTTTGCTATTGTAATACTGTGTCTAACTTGCGTGCTTTACATATACGGTCTGGTTATACTTATATTTTTGCTTCGATTATTTAGATTCATTGGGATTTAGTACATATTATTACACATTGAATTTACTTGTACATTTATAATTCTAAGTATTTAAGTTGAATGAATTAAAAATTTCTGACGAGCTAATATTGTTAAAAAGTTACTTTTTAAGATTTTCCATTAGGTAATATAAAACCGACTCCCCACCGCTATAAAAGGAGTAGCAATTAACAATTATTAATTTATTTCATAAATGCTGTCCTTTACAAAATTGAAAATGCATACAAAATATCTTTATATGTTTATAGATAATTGATAGTATATGAAATATACCCTCATTGTTCATTTGGTTCGCTGCCTTGCAATCTCATGTACTAAATACATAGCTAAGTTTCCCCCTTCACAGGTTGTACTATAAATAATAAGATTTTTTTGGCTGAGGTTTGTTTTTTGTTGGAAACGGATGGGCATAATATCCATTAAATATTTTACATAATTAAACGTGAAACTTATTAAATGCATTAGATCTCTCTGTTTTACTGTACTTAAGTAATTTTCTATAAGCACTTCTTCAGAAGCACTTTCTTCTTCAGCATAAATTTAAAAGAATAAAAATAATGCAAGAAAATTTGGAATTTTAATCTCTTTGAAGGTATTTTTGAAAATGTTCTTATCTTTGCCCATTAGACCCAATTAGGATTAAATATTGAGAAAATATTGTATTTATTTATAAGTATATGTTTGGACCCTGTTATTTAAGTTTTCATTTCCGATTTGAATTCTATTGTAATTATCCAGAGAAAGAAGAGTGGTTTTATCTTTGAATTATTCATTCTATTCAAACCTTTTATGAATACTTGAAAATATCTGCTAGACTGGTTTTTTTTTCAATAACATTGCAATCCCTTCATTATCTCTCTTAGTCTATTTTGCGTGATGTATGTTAAAAAAAAAAGGAGAAATAAAAAAAAACTTAAACACACACACACACAAAAACAACACTGTATGCCTAGTATGCACATATAATTTTTAATTTAGTCTGTATGCAAGATAGTTTAAATTAAATTTGGTTCTCTTATGAATTTGTTTTAATTTTCACATTATAAACACGGAAAAGTTTTTTCTTAACACAGAAGCGGTACCAAAATGATTAAAAAGAAAGTTTTGATTACGTATTTTTAGCTACAGTATAATTCTCATAATTGTTTTTTTTTAATTTTATACTATGCTTCGGAATCGATTGTAAAAAGTCTCGTTATTCGCATTAAAAACTGAAATGTTTATTTAAAAATTAAAATTTCTCATTTCTGGAAATGTTATTCGAAAAAAGAATCAAACAAAAATTACTTTTATTGAAATAAAATAAATGCACATGGCTGTATTTGACTAACTACCCAATTTTAACTACTCAATTTTCTTTTGCTTCATCATTACTACAACGTGGACTCTTAATGGTCATGGTCACGAACTGTGGCCCGTGAGTTAGAGTCTTGGTGCCACTGAAGACCCCAATGTAGAGTAGCTGAAGCATATTAAATCTGTCCTGGCTCAAAATCAACACATTGTCGCAGTGTGGATGAATGAAGAGTGTGTGTAGGGGGAGTTATTTTACTTGAACGAGGTTCAAATTTGCGAGCACCGTTGCCAGTAGCCCTCGCATTGCCTTGGAGTGCTAAGTTAATAAATAATAAAAAAAAACTCAACATTTCACACAAGTGCATTTTAACTCTATAGATATTTTATAGGTAAGACGAGGGTTTAAAAAGGGACAGAAAAGTAGAGACATACATAAATGCCATAGTAACACATTAAAAATGCAAAAATCAACGTTTGCAATGTTTGCCAATCAATGTTTTAAAATGCAATGTTTTGCCAAAATCAAATACAGATGTCAACACCTTAAATGTCACCTGCGTATATATCCGTCTCGTTCAAACGTGCGTTAAGTGCCAAAAACGGATAAATATACGTCCTTCTACAATACGGAATGCAATAAAACGACTTTTACAATGTTTACGAAGGATTTACTTATTTCAAAGGAAGATTTGCTTATTTATGCCTTTTCTTTTCTCCCCAATACATCGCATACGCGTGCCTACGTGAAAAGCTGTAAGCAAATCATGTAACTTTTAACTGGCAATTAAGAGGTTAAAGTACGTATAGTCAAAAAATAAGTTTTAAAATGGTCTTCAATCATATGATCCGTTATAATCTTTGACAATGAGGTGATGTTAATGCTGTGATATAATTAGTATATAAAAGACGGAAAAATTAAGTTATTTTACAATTAATCTTAAAAATTCTCAAACATGTTAAAAGCTTTCCGCTTATATTTTAGTATATATATATGTATAACTATAAGTTTAAACAAGCTTTTTAAAGCTATAAGTTTGAGAACATGTACTTGACGAGTAGTGGTAGTTTAGGAAGATGGTGCCAGTTCAGATCTCGCCCTAGTTACCTCTTAATCACTCTCTAACTTACTTACTTGCAAAATCTTACAGTTTACTTCTTGTTTCCTTGAAAATATATAACAAGATCATTCCTTTTCTTAGGATAACATGGAAACAAAACTCAGAGCTGAAAAAACAACAACTTAGTAATAGTAACTATTATAATTTCAAACTATTAACTGTACTTGAATTGATTTAAATAATTTAATTTTGAAAAATATATATATCATGCATGTAATAAATACCAGTGTACTTGGTTAAAATTAATTTATATAATGCTGAAAAAACGTGTAAAAAGACTGGATGACAGACTGTTTATTATAGTCGCACTGACTGACCTCGTAATTTTGAATCTTGGTCTAGTGATGAGGTCGACACCAGAGCTTCAAACTACCACACGACGCCAAGCGTAAGATTTGCAGTCTCGATAGATTTAACGCATATCAGTCCCTCTACTCAGTGGGGTTTCAGTGGCACTAAGGTTAGAACTCCTGTTACGCCAACTACGAGCTAGTGATCATGGGCTTCCACGGAAATAAGAACATGAAAAAATTCCATTTTCACATTAAAACAGTAGATATTATGAAAACTTTGATTAAAACTCTCTCACAAAAGATAAGTCAATCTTTTCAAATAGATATAAATACCTCTAAATTGAAATAATTTGCAAGACTCGGTTAATCCAAACCATAATACTTATTTCAGATTTACTTTTTAAATCGTTTCTACATGCCAAAAATAGATCAAAAACCTTCTTCTTTTAAAAGGGCAAGTCGTCAGGTTAATCAAAGATCCATTTTGTTTGTAATTTTACTTATATGACGTCGAAAGAAATAGGAATAAGAAAGAACGCTTAAAGTGAAGAGGCCGGAAGTAGGAAACAAAAGCGAACTTCCTATCTCCGTCTCCAGAATTTCTTGATAGTTTCCTGTCAGCCCATTTAAATTAGTCTGTGCCGGTAATTAGCTAACACTTAAAAGCACGCAAAAGGTGTCAAATTTGAAACTCGTGACATCTTTTGACTGAGCAAACTACCATAATAAGCATGTAAAAGAAATTGCGTTAAACCGAATGTAAATAGTAGTGAAAACGTGATTAATGTGTTGTCAATATTACGCACTTATTCTTTAGAAGACTTAATCATTGTTTACGTTCTTTCTTTTGTGTTTAATGGCGCAAAAGTTCTCCTGAAATCGCTTGTCTTTACGGAAGTAGACGACAAGTAAGGGAAAATAAAGAAGAAAAGAATCAAACCATTGTTTTGGTTTTGTTTTTATTAATCGGAATTTAATTTCTCGGGAATGTGGGTTGATTATTTTCATTTTATTTAAAAGATCAATGTTACCATTGTTACCATTTTTCAACTTTCTCTTAACAAATATTTTTGTTGAATATTTGTTCTATTCCTGAATATTTTTCAACTCAAAAGTATTTAAAGTAGAACAACTAATACGTCTCTGATACGGTGATCTTAGTGTTAAAAATAAGACTAATTTTATTCATTAAATTAAATTGATAAAATATATATTGTTTCCTTAAGTTTATAAACACAAATGGAAAGCATTTAATTCAAATATTAAGATTATATTAATTAAGGTTTTAAAAGTTAAGAATAAAAACATTGTGTAACGTCGTCAGTAGTTATCACACAAGAAAATTTGTCACAGCCTCATTTTAAAATTAAAGCAGTATTTATTTGCTTCATAAGTAACTAAAAAGTCCAATAAATATGCCAAACCGGGCGAACAGTCTGTTTCACGAGAGTTCAATCCTTTTCCCGAAAGGCTCTCGCTATTCCCTTTTCTTTTCAGAGCTCCTATCCAGTTTGTCTCCTTCCAGGGCTCTATCTCTCTGTTTCCATCCAGGGCTCCATCTGTCTCACTCCAGGGCTCTCTCCAAGTTTTTTTCCTCTCCGTCCTCAAAATCAACCCCTTTTAAACACCAGGAGCGGGTCCACAACACGCCCCTCGTCTTCCTCATTGGCAGGCCAAAAAAAAGGTCTGCCCTCGTCCCCGGGCCACATTCGTCTCCCATTTGTGCGGCAAACACAAACACATTCCTCGTCTGTCAGGAATCTAAGGGCGCCATAATTCTCATCCAACTTCTGAAACTCCTATTCATAACACCACCTGGGCCTTATAGCCCCATTCTCTAGGCACCGACTTCCATACATGCTTCGCGTATACTTCAACCTATTGTCACCGGCACTCTTTAGTTATTGTAAATTCCAGACTCGATGTCTGCGTTTGTCCGAGGCCAGACAATAAACAATGACCCCATGGCCACCTGCTCTTGTCACCTAACGTCTGTGTTTGAAGCCATAAAACTTCGCTTGAATAGACGGGTGAGGTTCACCCCAATCGAAGACGTCACACTATCATATGGAAATCCCGAATTTCAAATTAAATGAAGCATTGCCATGATTCGGAGCCTTTCAGCGTTTAAGACGTAACTTTATATATTTATTTGTTTCTCACTTCCCCTAATGATGTATTTGTAGGGAGTCTTACTATATTTCTTGTATTTTTATCTTAATTATGTTGGAAAAATTTTTTGTGACGTATTCACACTATTTGGGAATCCTTTTATAAAGTGATTGTTTATTAAAGGCATCACTAAAGCCGCAGATTCTAAGCCATGGTGATGAAGATGGCATCTGAGCTGACACTTTAGTTTTCTACGCTCAACCTAGTGAAGAATTTAATTCTCGGCAGAGAGAATGTGTATTAAACCAGCTATATGGCGGTCTTTGGACGAATGAAGGCCATTTCTGTCACTTTTTGGGCGGAAGTCCCATAGCTAGAGAATCATTGATTTATGTGGAAAAAACTGTTGCAAAAGATTAAAAAGATAAAAGAATCAGAATGTAATGGAACACATTTATAGACTAATTCTAATATAAGGTACCTGACAGGTAATAATAATTTTATTTAGGTAATTGTTATCTAAGTTGTAGCACTAAGCTTCCGATCGTATTAAAAATATTTTCTTTGCACTCATCTTTTGATTTAAAAACGATAGGAATGAATTACCAAAAGAGAAATATATTTATCATGTATGCCTCTGTAACTCCCCTTCTCGAAGTGGATTTCCTCAAGTACTACTTTATTTGATCTCTACTAAGTAAAAGAAGCATATTTGCAAAATTCCAAATTTGTAGGTCTAATTGATCGAAAACGGAATTTCTGTTATATGTAACATCCCCGTAACTATCCACAAAACCACTTGAAAGCCGATATCCTTAAAACCCATTTTTAGTGGATCTCTCAAAAGAAGAAATATGTTTGAAATTTTAAAGTTTGCACGTCTAACAGTTCAAAAATGGGGAAATATTTTTTTCTATAACTCCCCCGCAACCCATCATCAGAGTCGATTTCCAAAAAAAACCCGTACTTAATAGATCTCTATTTAACAGAAGAATCACGCTTGCCAAATTTCAAGTTTCAAGTTTACCTATAACACCCTCGCAATATCTCTCTTGGGATTCGATTTCTGCAGAAACTCAAGAATAGAAACATGTTTATCAAATTTCAAACCAGCAGGTTTATGCATAACAGCCCTGAAAATCCCTTAGCGGATCTCTACTAAACAAAAGAAACATGCTCACTGAATTACGTATATATGAAAAATAGAAACTTTGGCCATTATGCCCCCTTATAATCCCCCCATGGTCTATTTTCCCCAAACCCGTTCCAAGTGGATCTCTAAAAGAAACATGTTTGCTAAATTACAAGTCTGGGGGTAAAATAGTTAAAATATTGGAATTATCGTCTATAACGCCCCCGCAAACCCCCTTGGAAATCGATTTTTGCAAAATCTGTTCTTACAGCATCTTTACTCAACTAAAGAAATATAACTGCCAAATTTGTAGAGAGAGAGAGAGAGATTGTAGGTGTAATAGTTCTCCAGATGAGTGAATTAATAACTTCTTCTAGACCAAAGGTCGTTAACCTATGGCACGCGGTATAATTCTCATTGCCACTCTGCACTACCTGACAAATTTGTCAATTTTTGAATGGATGGGATAAATTTGCAATGGACATTTACCTAATTACGAAAAAATCTGAAAGATAAATTTACAGCCATTTTGTAAATGATTGAGTGTAGTTGCTGGAGAGATTTAATTCTTTGAAGAGAGAAAATTGCATGTACTCTGATTTCCGCTTTTAGTTCTACAAATATAAGTAATAAATCTTTCCTCATACGAAAAATATTTTGGTTCCGCAAAAAAAATATACCCATAATTTTGCGATATGAAAGTAGAACGGTGCAAGTGCTAGGTTCACATTAAAAGTTTTTTCTTTTATTTAACTATAATGAAGGGAAATACTTGTACTTTATGTTGTGCCGGCTGGGTGGTATGGTTGGTTTGTCGCTGGCCTTCTGAACCCAAGGTTGCGGGTTCGAACCCGGTCCAAGTTGGTGGATTTTCATGAAGCAGAAAATCAACAGCGGCCAACTCGTATGATTATACGGCATATTAAAGATCCCTTGAGTGTCTGTTCTGCTTGGGCACTCTCGGTGAAGTTAAATCCTAGTGCAGGTTTGCAACGTCAGAGCTCAGGTGTCCCCCTCTGGGGAGGAAACTGGGCTTCAAAATTACTTGCGGTAATTGTGGTATCGCCTATATGTGTGGTTCCGCCTTAAAGACTGATACCAGTTCCTGGGGATGTACTAGGTCTGCAATGGTAAAATACCAATCCGCAGCCCCATTGGATAAAAAAAAATTTTTATGTTGTCTATTTCTTACTTTAACAAATATATTAAAAATACATAATATATGTATATTTTTAATTTTTTTTGAGAAATAGCTATATTTTTTTGAGAATAGTTTTATTTTTAGGTTAAGAAATATCTTTAAATGATGCAAAATTAATGTATAATAAAACTATAAATATCTATATTATTGACCTCTTTTCTCTAACTGTGCATGAATTATCGCGAGAATCAAATATTCTGTCAAAAATGTCCCACTGTGTGGCTCGCTGAATTATATTGGTAGATTGGTTTAGCACGCCACAGCTAAAAGGTTGTCGAACCCTCTCCTAGACATATGTAAAAGAAAGAGATGAGATTTAACTTAAATATTTGATTGATCAACTGGAAGAAAGTCATATATAAAAGCACATGCAAGAAACACATTGTGTGAATTATATCTGCTTTAAAAAGGTTTTTTTATTTTAAAAAAAATCGTGTTCTCAGTTTCTGACGAGACAGTCAAATTTATAAGATTAGAGAATACTGTAAGAAGTAGACGAACTTTCTTAATTACCTAAAGAATCAAAGAGATCGCAGGTTTAATTATAGGTGAAGGAAACATAATTTAAGATTTATTTAACTCCTCTCCAGTGGGAAGCTATTTATTTTCAGATGTGTATTTCGATTTATCGTTCAAAATTTCCATATTCACTTTTTTAAGCATCGAGTTTTCCCGAGTAATCAGTTTCTTACTAAAACTGCTTTTGTCTTTTTAATATTCTAATTACATTTTTAATGGGTTTTTTGTTATATTTTCATAAAATTCTTTTTAATAAAGAAAAACAGCATTGTATTTAATTATCCTGTTTAACAAAATAATGATAATTTTTTTATATCTTACGAAAATTTCCGACATTCTTCATTGAAATATTTTGATATTTCTTATTTTATTTTAATTCCTTCGACCTTTTAAATATTCCATTTCTACAGCCTTGTCCAACTGTAAAATTTTGCATTTCTTTTGTGAACGTATTAACGAAAGCTTTTATGTTTTAATTCTCCGTATTTTAAAGAAAATTATTTCTTTTTTTATATAAAACACAAGTGACCTTTTTTTCTTTTGATTTTTATATCCTTGCTTGAAAATAAAATGATTTACTCGAGTATATTTTACTTATAAAAGAAGGAGATAAGCTTGGTATCAAGAAAGATTTATACAAATTTATATGGTGAAGAAAATTCTGAAACAGCAGTTTTTTTGTTCTGTGATTCAATAATAATCATAAATATTATTATTGAATAAAAAATAATTGGTTTTTATGAAATATAATTAACTTTTTCCTAATTAATATTCTGAATAAAGAATTTCATAAGCAGACTTACTAGCTATAAAAGCTTCTGAATTTTCTTTGATAACAAATCTGATTACATCGTCTCACTTGTGTCTGAGTATTAGGCACAAACTGCTTTCTTTCTGAAAGGTTAGTAAAAAAAATATAAAAATGCGTAAAAAAATGAAATGTATTCTTAAAAAGAGTGTGTAATTAATATTTTCTATTGATGGCTGCATTGCATTAATTTGGGTATTTAAGTGGGTAATTTAATTTTTTGCTTTCACACACAGTTTTTATTTTAATCAACACTGAAGCAAAGAATCACGGAATTAATACTCTTGAAATTGATTTATAGAAGTCATTTTATTTATGATCACCCATAAGTTTTTTTCTCTCTCTCTCATTTTCACTTTAGTTAAAAAATTTATTTCATTCATTTTATTTAGAATTGGTTTTTTTCGGATTGTTTCATTACGTGTGAACGTGATCTCTTTAATTATTTGTTGTTTCATACTTCCTATCCCATATTATCGACCAAAATGTTTAGTGCCTATATTTATAAAATATGTACTGTAGGGTATTTGATTTACAGAAAAAATGTAGTTAATATAATAACATTTATATAAACAAAAAATTAAATATTTGAATTTCAGAAGGGTATATATATACACACACTATTGGATACTGTGATAAAAGAGATCAACAAAATTTATTTATATTCAGTAGTTGGGGTAGAGCCTCCACCTGAGGCAAATACAGGCTTAAATCCTCTACAGTATTTACTTTCGACAAGTGTTTGGATGATGAACAGTGGTATTTTCTTTCACTCGGCTTGGAGAAAACATGTGCAAGTTCTTTCACCGGTTTCGGACGGTTGCTGCACCAATTAATTTGATGGTCCAACTCGTCCTAGAGCTATAGGATTCAAATTCAGGCTCTGGCCAGGACAGTTCAGACGGTTCATCCTATTATCATCATACTAATCCATGGTGGACCTCGCTACATGACAAGTGGCGTTGTCTACCTGGAAGTAACAATGATCCAACACGTAAAATTATCCTAGATTGTTGACTAGAATAATAGAGTAGGAGTCGACGTTGAGCTTACCATGGCTTGGAATCAAGGTTCTCAATCCATACCAAGAGAAACTTCTCATCATAATTCAGCCTCCACCAAACTTTATAGTAGGCTCAGTGTATTCTGGAAAAAGGTGTTCTCCAGACATACGCCAACCCGGACTCTACCAGCCAACAGGTAGAGACTAAAATTTGATTCATCCCTCCAGGGAATCTGTCTCCACTCATCTACGGTCTATTAGAAGTTCCTTGCAACACCTTAATCGAGCAGTGGGGTTGAGTTTTGCAATCAAAGGCTTATGAGCGGCAACAATGACGTGAAAATCAAGTAAACGTCGGATGGTATTTATCAAAATAACAGTCCCGGAAACTTTTTGGAACTCCTGGAGAATATGTGATATCGGTTTGGTGCAGTGTTTCTAAATTTCTCTGGGCAGCACTCTTCGGTTTCTATCGCTTAGTTTCGTAAGTCTGACGTGTCGAAGCACATTCCGACAATCCCCATGCACTTTCCACTTTTTAATCCCGCGAAAGCCATTTGTCGATTTTGGAGTAGGCATATAGGTATGCCCATGGGGATCGGCTATTTCTATGTTATATAACAACTACGCCCTTTTTGAAGTCAGACAGCTTTGAATTTTGTGGTATGTTGCATGCGACTAATGTCAATGCTGTTTCTGACTTATTTAAAGTACAGAAGGCGTATTGGCAATAGATCAAGATTACTGGTATATCCTCATTTTCAAAAGGATGTCAAAATATGACCAGTAATGATGGTGTGCTATATATATATACATTTATATATTCAGGCATCTAAGCCACTAAATTCCTGAACACATTTTTGTGGAAAAAAAATAGTGCAAAGGGTTTGTCGATGTCCGATATTTACGAAATTTAAAAAAAAAAAAATTAAAATGAGAACTAACAAGAAGTGAATAATTAACTTATTTTACCAGTATTAAAAACTTTTAAATACATTTAGGAGCTTGTAATTTCTTTAAAAGTCTGCAACATATTCAATTTCTTCTATCCAACGAATTTTTCCGCTTTCGATTCTAAGCCACACCAGATTTTCATTAGCATTAACTGAGGGAAAAAAGCTCGGCTTAGATTGGAATAAACACGGTATATACTCTCAAACATACATACATACATATTTGTGTTTAATTTTAAAATAAGTCTTACAAATTTTAGAGATGATCAGCACAGTAACCACGAGGCAAGAGAGAATCTCAGAAAATGAAACTTCAAAAACAACAAATATCAATGAGACAGTAAGACAAACTGATCAAAGCTCATTCTATAGATATCTCCGGAACAATTACTGATTGAGAGCAATAATGGATGGATTATGACTTTTATAACCCAATATACTTACCTAAAATTTTTGAAAATTTATCTTTTATTTTATTAATTCTTTTCGCTAATAGTTATATAAATTTGCCAACTATTTTTAAAGAAATCCAGCTTTAATTTTTTTAGAATACATGAAATAATATTTTATAATCAATGTATTAATCTATTAAATTTATTTATAATATTTAGTATTTGAAATATTGATTGATTCGATTTAGTTTTGAAAAAAAAAAATCCAAACTGTTCAGAAGACCATATTTTAATGTAAGTAACAAACCAAAATCTTAGTAGAACTTAAAAAAGGTAGGTAAATTTTGCAATATTCTTTAATTTAAATTTACCAGTTTCCAAGTCAATTTTATAAAAAAAGGTGGGTCTTTTTTATGTTTTCTATTCTTTTATTGTAAAAGTAACTTCAATTAGTAATAAAAAGAAATGAAATGATTTTCAAGCTACTAAAATATTTTAAATAACATCATAATATACGGTGATGGCAAAAGTCCTGAACACACTCATTTTTTTGCCTAGTTTTTGAGTGATTTAATTTTTCATTTTGTAATTATCGCACTTTTAACTATTTTTATTGTTTCTAGTGGGTTTTTTATGTTGATTTCAAATCTGTTTGTAGATTTTGTGTAAATTAAATAGTTTTATCGATATTTCAGAAAAACAATAATAAGACAGGAACAAGGGCATTGAAGTGTAATAATTGATTGTTTTTTTCAATCAATGAAATACTCATTATTCCAACCAATTAGAGAGCATTTATGATAAAGGCTTCAAAGCAGAATGTGCAGCATGTTTTAGTGCATTTAAGAAATTCTGTGGTGCAATTTGAAACGTGTGCGTGGATAATATTGGAGTTATTGGTTAATATTTGTTTCTGCCTTATATAATGAAAGATACAAAATTAAACTTTTGCAAGAAAAAATATTATTCTATGCACCCAAATTGTTGCCAAAGTACCATGTGGTCTTTCTACTATCGTGAGAATGTTAAAAAATATTTTGAAGCGAATTCTGTTACGAACAGGAAACTATCTGGAAGATTCAAGAAAAACAACTACGTGAATACAAGGTATTGCACACGAAATGTCTTAATTCATCACAGATTTTGAAATAATTTATTTTGACCTCGAATGTGAATGTGTGCCTACGAATTGTGAGAGAAAGACTGCTGGAAGTTGGATTACGAGTCTTCAAAGCTTCCCCGAAACCATTGCTCACTAATTGGAGGGGGCAAATGATCATTCAGTATGGACTGTTAAAATCTTAGAAAAGGTAATATTTGGTGTTAAAAGTCAGTTTTGCATTTCAGGTAACAAAAATTGTGTCTATGTAAGACGACATACTCATAAAGAATTCAGCCTTTAGTATCTGAAACCCTCAAAAAAGCATCAAACGGAAGTGATGATATGAGGTCGCATATCTACTTGTGTTGATAGAAGACTTCACACAGTGAGAAGAACATAGAAAACTAGGGAGTTGTGCAAAATAATACTGAATAGTACAAAATAAACTGCTATCAACAGGGGGATATCCTTTTGGTTATCAATCATGGATTTTTCAGGACAATAATGTTCCATATCACAGTGTAAATTAAGCCCAGAAATGGTTCAAAAACAATACTGTGAATAGTATGAACAGGCCAGGACAATCTTTGGATCTTAATAAGGTACAGAACCTATGGTAAAACATAGGTTATCATATGTTAAGGAAGAAAAATCTTCAAATAAACGCAAGTTAATTATAGTTTTAATATTTCTTTCAACTATGATGCCATGAAAGAGCTTCTTGTGAAATTAGTATATTCCATGCCCCAAAAATGTAGAGCCGCAATTAAAGCAAATGGATGTTCGTTAAATATTGATGTTGAATCCTGTAAAAATCGTGCAATTTTCAAAGGCAATGTTAAAAGTACAGTGTTTGTAAAATTTCGCGATCTTCTACAATATATATTATGATTTTGAATGTTGTGTTATTTTGTACATACTGTACAATCTCGTGTCCAGGTAGCTCTACTGTAGAAAATTCCTTGCGGGATTAAGAAACAAAAGACGATTTGAAATCAGCATTAAAAAAAATTAATTAGAATCAATAACAACATTTAAGTTAGTATAAAAATTTCATTAAGAAAAATAACGTCAAACTCAAAAATTGAACCAAAAAAAAAGAGTGTGTTCAGGACTTTTTGCCACCACTGTATATATAACAGGTGAATTAATTTGTTATTTTTTATTAAATAGTACAGGGAGTTTTCTCCGTTTTCTACAGATACTATTCGGTTGAAACAAATGTTTTGAATTTCATATGAGAACAACTGATGTATATATTTTATGGAAACTTTTAAATATTGAATAATTCGATTATGTATAAATACTTAACTTTCATGTTTTTAAAAAAAGATAAAATTACATAGCTTGAGAATTTTCTACGAATTTTACATTTGCCTTATGAAAGCACATCTTCAAGTTGAATCGTAAATATATATATATATAATTTAGAAGGTTCAAAAAAGTGTAACAATACATGAATTTAATTTGTGCCATAAATTAAAAATATAGATAGTATGAATTAAAAATTTTAAGGAACAAAAACATTTCATACATAAAAAAAAGCAAGTACTTTTACTAGTGATTTACAAAATTGATCTCTAAAATAATTATAGTAATAATTCCACTGGAAACATGTAGATGTATTTACTCCAGCTTTCATTTTCAATGAAGTCATAACGCGCGTGTTTTACTGCTATCAATATAAAGTAATTTACAAATCTTTGATGTATTTCAAATGATAAATATTTTTATAAGTGGGAAAAAAATATTTCTATTTCAAAAAGTCAGTTGAGAAACCTTTCAATGCATTATAATTCACTCATGATACTTTATGGTCAAACACAAAATTTCGAGAGGTGAATTTTCCGTTTGATATTTTTGAAGCGTATCAGTATTGCTTAAAACTATGAATCGACTAGCATCAGAGACTCGAGTTTCTTATGCTTGATCCCCTGCGATATAAAATAATAGAAAATATCCGAGAACGTATTATTGTTGGTTAAAAACATTTGAAATCAATTTGTGTTATTAATCTACCTATCACAGAAATGAGGATTGGAGACATAAACACTAAATGTTCTAAGGCAACTGTATAATTCCTGGTGGTACAAGGCGTTTAATTGAAAACACTTAAATTCTTAATCAAGGTAAATGACTTTATTATAGCTCCATGATAAAAGAAAATTATCCAACGATCCCGTCAAGCCTTAGCATACAGTAAATATTCCCTTTTTTATTTTCTATTACAAGGTTTGCTTAGAAAGAAAGTTAAAGAGGCTTTTTTCAATTGAAAAATCGTAAGTTCCTAAATTTAAGGTATCCGACTACGTTCGGAACCGTGATTGTAAAAAAAGCGCATAAAAGGATAATTTTCATGATATTTAGTGTCACTTAGATTATAATGCACGTATAAAATTGTTTTAAGGACATTTTGACAAAAAAATTATTTAAATACAATATTTTAGCAAAAAATTAACTTCGAATAACCTTTTTTCAAAATGTTCTCCTTTCATAAAAAATGCTTCTAAAATAATAATATTTTGCTTATATAGAGTATGGACTTCTCCAGAGAGTCTGAACTAGGAGTTTTAAAAAATTCACATTATTTTTTCAGAGTTTTCACCAATTGAAATAATTATCGGCATTTGTTTCTTAAAATTTCTCCCCTCTGTTTTCGTAAAGTATGGATAAACCCACTTCTAAGTGATATATTTCAAAAATTCTAGTTGAACCTCTGTAGAGAGGTCTGAACAAATATTATTATAATAGAAGCATTTTTCTCAAAAGGAGAATATTTTGAAAATGGGTCATTCTATGTTCATTTTTTGTCAAAATATTGCACTTAAATAATTTTTTATTGTAATACTATTCTTAAAATAGTTTTATATACATTTTCTAATCTAAGTGACACTAAATATCATAAATATTATCCATTTATACGCTCTTGCAAAATCATGGTTCCGAACGTAGTCGGATACCTTAAGTTAATCAATTTTTACAATTTTGAAATACAATAAGGAGTCTTTAATACTCGGTATAAAACGAATATTAAGCTAATTAAGTAACATGTAAATTTTGTATCAAGACTCTTAGCAAATCTGAGATATTACTAAATATGTGCAGATTTTATATTCAGGACTTAGTTTTATTTCATTAGCGGGTATAAGTTTTGGAATTTTTCGAAATGCTACTTTTCCTCTCTAATTAAAAAATAATATTTGTTTGCTTTCGGACTTTTGATTTCTTGATTAAATTACATTGTCTAATATATTTTTCCCCACCCCCACCTCAAAAATGTATAGTAAATTTATTTTATAATTTTATCATATGAAACTATAGAGCCTAACACAGTGTATTACGTTTCAGCAGTCCCTTACCTCGTACCTGGACAGGATGGCCCCAAAATAGAAGGTACGAGTCCAAGGTATGAAATTGGTGACTTGGTAGATGTAAATTGCACCTCGGCTCCGGCTCGAAGTACAGCTCTACTTAAATGGTTTATAAATGACAAAGAGGTATGTACTTTCTTAATATATAGTATTTCTTTTTAAATAATATAATATTAGGGAAACTAATAGTCCTTATGTTATAGAAACTAATGTTCCTTAAGGTATCCGACTACGTTCGGAACCGTGATTTTAAAAAAAGCGCATAAATGGATAATTTTCATGATATTTAGTATCACTTAGATTAGAATACATGTATAAAATTGTTTTAGAGACATTTTGACAAAAAAAATTATTCAAATACAATATTTTGGCAAAAAATTAACTTAGAATAATATTTTTTCAAAATGTTCTCCTTTTGTGAAAAAGGCTTCTATTATAATAATATTTTGCCTGTATATAGCTCAGACCTCTTTACAGAGGCTCAACTATGATTTTTGAAAAATTCACATTATTTTTAGAGTCACAACCCGTTGAAATAATGATCGGCGTTTTTTTCTTAACATTGCTCCCCTTTGTTGTCGTAAAATATGGATAAACCCACTTTTAAGTTATATATTTCAAAAATTCTAGTTTGGCCTCTGTAGAGAAGTTTGAGCTATATACAGGCAAAATATTATTATAATAGAAGCATTTTTCACAAAAGGAGAAAATTTCGAAAAAAAATTATTCTAAGTTAATTTTTTGACAAAATATTGGATTTAAATAATTTTTTTTGTCCAAATGTCCTTAAAACAATTGTAAAAATGTATTCTAATCTAAGTGACACTAAATATCGTGAAAATTATTCATTTGTGCTCTTTTGCAAAATCACACGGTTCCTAACGTATTCGGTACCTTAAAGAAAAATATATGTATAGATATAGAACGTAGGTCTTGCGAAACTTGGAAAAAGACAAATCACAATTTGAGTGAAATTCGTTTATTTAATGAAATTTCATACTCGGAATGTTGATCGAAAAGGAGTTCTTAAAATTATTTCAATTGATTTTCTTCATAAATTACATTTTCTGAATAATATTAATAAATATTTTTGAAAAAATACGGTTAATTAATTAATAAGATGACAATTCCTTTTGGGCTTTTCTAATAAATCATTGTTTTCAATTTTACCCAAGAATTTTAGTTAGGTTTGGATTCATGGCTAAAATCAACTGGAGGCAAAATTTTTCCTAAGCAATGTAGGACTGAAAAACTCTTTCTTTTCCATGAGGAAAATTCTGAGAAACTTTAAGATATCAAATTCTTTAGATGTAAAATGATTTTTGCTTAAGTAAGGATCCGCAAATCAAGCTTTTAGTTTCTTATTTTATAGGCATTAGATATTTTCATATTATAACATGTTTTTAAACTTAATAGTGAATAAAATTATTGTAATTTGATAGTAATGCTCAAATCTCGTAAAAATTTACTTAACATATGTATATTAATAAGGAAATAATACACACTTTGTCACGAAATAGTCCTTTAATTTTTTCCCATTATTTCATGCTACTTACGAATGAGAGTAGCGCAAAATTTCCTATTCTAAAACTATTCAAATATACTGGAGAAAGTCAAAATTCTTCGCAAACATACTAATTGCCTCTCTTTTCAATAGTGTTAACTTAAAATAATCTTCAATGCAAATTTACTCTTGTAAATATATGTCACAAGTGATTATAAAAACTGTACCACATTTTTGTATTTGAAGCAAAATTTACAAAGAGAAACACAAAATATATTTTAACTATTACTTTTTTGGTGTTAGAGATGAGAGAAAGCAAGCAAATTTATTGCATTTGCTTTTCAATTTATCATAAAAAGAAGACATTATTTAGCTTTGAATAAATTTCTTAATTGATATATATATATGCAAAAATTCCCATTAATTTAATCCTTAATATCTTTTTAATTATCGATGGTCCATTCCTTCAGGATCCCCGTTTAAATAATAAACTAGCTACCCGCCTAACGGGAAACTTTTGAACTACATCTATTCATCCACACAGATCATGTAGTTGTACTTCCGTTTGCCGCTTCGTATACAAACCGAGATTTCTGAAAATCCACCTTTTTTGTTCTTTGGCTTTCGTCATGTAGCCGGCTGGAGCTTGTAGTTTCTTCGGGTCTTTATTGTACTGTCCATATTTGTTTTGTGTTAAAGATGTGTATACTTATGTGTCTCTACATGTTCAACAAACCAGATTTCTTGTCACAAAGGACTGCCTGGTGAATGCAACATCAACCATCATAAATAATGATCTTATTAAGAAATCTTTTCCGCTGGCCAAGCCTTTTATATATATATATATATATATTTGCAAAATATCATGTATTAAAATTTTGTAACGTAAAAAAGGAAATAATTTTTAAATTTTTCTTTAATTGATTTCCTCCAGCTGCCTTATGTAATCAGAAAAATTTAAAATTACTAAGTTCAGTTTTTTCAAATCACAGCAGATTCATTGCAGATTTTGAAATGGCATTCCTAACACATATAGAATATTTCGAAGAGATATGACATTATTTTTTCCTCTTATTGAGACAAAAAACAACATTAAGGGAAACTGTACCCCTTACTTAAGTAATGAGGTCTTTTTTTTTAAAGAAATGCAAATGTCATTGTTCAAAGAATTTGAGATTAATTGTCATTGCCCAATTCAGCAATTTTGAAAGTGATTTTTAAAAACAGAATCTTTTTTTAATAACTTCATTATTAAGGTTAATGACACCCGATTTTGCTTAAAAATAATGAAAGAAAGCATCAATATTTTTGTAAAAAAATTTTCTGATTTATATTTTATGTATTTTCAAATATATTAAAAGAGATTAAATATAATAAAAATAACCCCACTATTTATGGGCTGATGTAAAAATACTCGTGTGAAATTTCTGCTGCTCACAGATTTAAGTAAACAGCGATAATTTTAAATTACCTTAAGGGGTCTCAGGGATGATAATTTTGTCTTGAGAGCTGAAATTATAAGCAATTTTCGACTTTATATAATTCTTTGAGCTTAAACTTAAGCAATCTGATTCTCTTACACATTATTTGTAAATATATAAATAAGGTTTAAAAAAGAGTTAAATCTTTAAAATGTAATCATACATTTAAATATTATAAGCATATGAAAATAAGAAACATTTCTGTAAGAAAAATTAAGTAAATTTTGCGTTGCCTACGATATTTACTAAAATAGTAGCCTTTGATGTATAAAACTTTTTAGAATAAAAAAAATGTTTCACACTCATTAAACCCTACCTAATTTTAATATAGTATATCTTTTTTTTTCAAAATTTTGAAAAATATTGAAATTTCTTAAAAAATTTAAAAAGTAAATTTTTTTATTTTTAAAAAAAACAAAAACATTATTCATTATTCTATTTATATAAAATGTTACAGTGTAAAAATGATATATTTAACTTTATAAATCATCTTATTGCTAGTAATTAGAAGTACTATTTGAGGCAATATGTGCAACGTAAACCTTAATTAATTAACCTTAATTTCTTATTTTCATATGCATAATTTTTTAAATTACGATTATATTTTAAACATTTTACACTTTTTTGAAACCACATTCTTTTATAAATAACGTATAAAAGAATTGAATTGTTTAATTTTATTATAAAAATAATTATATCTAGTCAAAAACTTTTTATATTTTCAGCACCCAAGGCAAAATTAAAATCCCTGAAACCTCTAAATTTAATCGGTATAAATCAAAATGTAAAAAACTTTGTCCATTTCTCAGGGTACATTTTTAATATTGATACAGAGCTTCATTTCGAAAGCTGAAACGAAGAACTTTTAAACAGAAATGTGTTACGCGCATCAGCTACTAAAATCCTTGAAGACAACTTAAACTAACACTATTCTTCGTAATTCACTAAGTTCACACTTGAATGAGTATTGAGCGGGTGTAATCCAAGCTCGGTCGAATAAAGCCGTGAGTATGTAGCCAAAGATTAAATGTTCTCAACCACTGATCAAATGGGCAAGTTAGCGCTTTAAGAAGTCAATAAATCTTAATGAAACGTATGGGAGGGGGTCAAAATTATTTGACTAATATCCGCTTTACTCCTCTGCATAATTTCATACGAGAGAGAAAGTGATATTAGTTATTAAATCATTCGTTACACACTATCATTTATAGAGCATCGTTATTTGTAAAACTGTTATCATTGTATTAAAGGAAGATATTCGAGAATAATTTGTGTCTGTTATCTCACATTATTTGAAGTCATTATTTTTAGTTCGTGGTTGTATAAAGGGTGTAATTGCAAAAATGTTATATTTAGTGAAATTGTTCTTAAAAATGTATAATGTATGAATAAAGTTTGAGTTCGAGTAAGATTTGAACACGAGATTTCTATTACTTATGTCTTTTATGTAAAATTAAAATAAACTTTTTATTACTTTGAATATATTTCTATTGTTTTATTATAAATATTTTTGTAACATTGGTGCTTTAGTAATAAAAAAACACAAGAAAGTAAGATATTTTTTTAAACAATTTGATTAATATTTATTCGGGAATGTATAAATTATACTTTTTCAAAGATTTTTAATTTACAACAATCCAGAAATAGCTTTCTCACAGAAAATATCGTTGGATTGTAAGGACTTAGTCATACCAATTGAACATTCATTGCAATGTAGCTCGTATAAAAATTTTAAAAAAATTTAGTGCTTAATAGGCATATTAAAGTTTTAATATTTTTCTAGTGTCAGTTTTATAGTATTTAGACGTGTATGAAACATTTTGGACACCTTTTCGCTTGTAATTAGCACACATATTATTCCTTTTTTAAAATATTATAATTCAAGTGAGTTTTTAATTTAAGATTTAACTATCTCTAGATATTTTCAATTATGATATTTGAATATAATTTTTAAAATATAACCTAAATGATACTGGTTACTGTAGTTACTAAACTATTATTCAATAGATAATAACTAAATAGCATTAAAAACCCCATTACTCCACATGACGACCTTTGGAGAAATTAGAACTGAAGTTTGAGACTCAAATAAAATATTTTTAACATGAAACTCATAACCCTTACCACTGAATGTAATAAATTCATAACATAATGAAAAATACATTAAGAAGTACGTTAAGGATTTCACAGAATGTTAAATACTTGTAAAATGAAATAAGTTTTCTTTTTTTTACATATTGAAATCAAAGGCATATAAAATGATAGCTTTCATCACTATAATACTCACAAATTAGATTTTTTATAATAATAGCATTTTAAATAGGCTATAATGGCTGTACAGATATATATACAACATAGATAATAAGAGAAACTTGCCTTGCAGCATTTGATAAAATTTCAAAAAAAAAAATAAAAAAATTTTGAAATTACGAAAGTGATCCCTAAAGTTTTTTAAACCCCTTTTTTAGATAAGAAATATTTACTTTTAAATTTGTCTACAATTTGAATTTTTTCAGCTTTTTTACAGATTTTTATTTTTAAAATTTTTTTTTGAATCAATTTTTTTTTTTTTAAAATATAATTTTATATTTTTTAATTTTTGATAGAACGGGAAACAGTCTTATTTCCAAAAGTCTTTATGGTTAGTCTAGTACTTTTTTCTCCCTCTGTGTAACTTGTTTTGTTCAGCGTCTTGTTGACGAAACTAGTTACTCAAAAGACAAAAGTCTTTTTATTGAATCCTGTCGATGATTGGCATTGCATTCCGTTTGTTCTCTTCTTTTGATCATTTCTTACTCATTTTAGAGAATGTGTACTTTCTTAAAACTTTTCGACTTAAATCACTTTAAAAATGAATTATAGAAAAACTGAAGTAATAGTTTATTTTTTTTTGTTTTGTTTTAGGAAATAGCCTTCTCTTTTAAAGCGCTTTCTATTTTATTCATTTTTACGACAGCATCATTTATTTTTTAATTTCCTTAGTTTTTAGTGAAAAAAAGGGGTTTTATTTCCTGCTCATAAATAATTTATTATATGTCTTTTATGTTATTTCAAATTTAATAACAATAACTTTTTGTATAAATTTTAAATTTAAATTTCAATTACCCTACTTTTACATGTATGGGAAAGTATTTCCAAGCGTTATATCTATGTATTATTCAGTTATTAAAAACAAATTCAATATTCAGTAACTGCAGCTCGAAACTGCGAAGTTCCCGGCTAATAGTTCTCTTGTAGCTACTGCGACGTTAAGATATCTGGCTACGTTCAAATCAGGAAATTTTAAAAAGCGCATAAATTAATTATTTTTTAAATATTTAGTGTTACCTGAATTAGAATATGCGTATAAAATTGTCTTAAGAATATTATTAGAATAAAAAATTATTTAAATGCAATACATATTTTCAAAACAATCTCTGTTTTAGTGAAAATGATTCAATATTAATAATATTTTGTCTATATTTAGCTTAAATTCCTTTTATCAGCCTGAACTAGGATTTATGAAATGTACAAAATTTTTAAGATTTATTCATATTTTAATATATCACAGAGTTTTCATTTCAATAGATAGTAACTCTAAAAATAATGCGAATTGTTCAAAAATCCTAGTTTATGTCTTAGCTATATATAGGTAAATTATTATTATTACAGAATCCTTTTTCCTTAAAAGGAGATTGAACTTTGTAATTTTCTCTTCATTTTTTGCTCAAAAATGACATTTATTATTTTTTTATTGTAATAATGTTCTTTAAAATTTTTTTTCTGTGTGTTCTAATTCAAGTGATACTAAATATCAAACAAAGATATTCATTTATACGAAACCATGGTTCCGGACGTATAGTCAGATATCTTAATTCAAACTAACCAAGATCATATAAATAAAGTTTAGACGATAGTTATAGATAACGCTTCCATAAAAAATTATGCGATACATTCGTTGTCTCAAATATAAATTACATTTCGAGAAGGAAAATTATAGATTTTTATTTATGGCACTCTTAAAGTAATTAAGTGCTTCAACATAAATACCCAGGTGCTCACAATTTTGAATAACCCTTAAGTGACAAGGGCACAACGCTTAAAAAGTAACCTATTTGTCCTAAATTCCATACCATACTGACAGCATTTATACACTGATGCATAAATCCTCTTAACGTTTCAAAATTCCCTTTGTTCCATGTGATGATCTCTGGTGAAATCATAACTGGATACCGGGACTCGTAGTACAAAATATTTTCACCATGAAGTTTATGAACTTTACCATTCAGTGTAGCAAACTCATATCGTAACTGGAAATTCCTTAGGAAGCATTTTAAGCAGCCTATTGGGTGCTAGAATATTTAGTAAACGAAACTGAGTATTCTTTTCCAGCATTTTGAAACAAAAGTCATTTAAAAAAATAGCATTATTTTCTTTAGCATCTTCCTCGGTGTCATTAAATTATCTACATTTTTTTTTTTTTTTTTATCTTCACACAACAACTCCATTTCAAAAGCATTATACCATCTCATCTTTTTGTGTATCTAATGGAGTTTAACAGATATTGCCCATGAAAATTTTAGTGTTATTTTAGTATTTAATAAATACAATTTAGGGAGCCTTCTTTGCATATATTTATCAAAGACAGGAAAGATTGAGAAGGTATTTCAATCAACTCAAAACTTGGTCAGAAATGAAGAATTTGTGCTATAAGTTCTTATTTATATGAAATATTTTGTTGAGTTTTGGTCTAAACTGATAAAAAAATTCTCCACAAATCTACGGAAAAATGTATTCGAATATTTCAGTTAGTATTTTTATAGATAGTAACAGTTTTAACATGATATATTTGGTATTCGCTAAGCAAAATAGTTTTATCCAATTATGTTCCATGTGAATCTAACTCCAAAATTAACTATATTATTTTTTTAAATAACTGATTTCCTTTCAATCTGAAAAATCCAAACAAAAATAGACTTGAATTTCCTTGAAATATGTGAAAGTACAGAAAAGTATATATTTATTAAAATATTAATAAAAACACACTATCCAACAATGTTGAACCTATTTTAATTGTATGGAAAATGCATAAGATGACTTTGTGTGTGGACTTCAGTATTAAAATTAATTAACTATATATTTTTATATTTTAATCTAAAAGCTTTAAGGCAATGCATTTTCATGAAAAAAATAACGTTGATTATTTTATGGGCAGAATCTATTAAAAGTGTACATTCACGTCTTTTTTAAATTGCGTTAATTAATTTTCGACAAATGTGTTTGAGCCTTAATTTCTGATACATTAATTAACGTCCTTCTTGATTCAGTTTTTAAAATAACCGCTAGACGATCTATGTTTTTTAAAATCTAGAGTTCAGCTTACAAATTCAAAATTAACTTATCAAACTTTTTTCAAATTAAATGCACACACACTATATTTCTTATTTTAGTTATAAATATATATATATATCTTGTAACTCTAAAACAAGATATTTTAGTATTACTGATATTTTAGCTTATTTACTTAAAATTTGATGTAAGTAAAATATTTTTTAAATAAATTATTTAATACACACAAGGTTTGCGCTTCAGACATTTTTGAGCACATTTACAGATTAATGATTTATAAATAATGGTAAAACGTTGCTGACACATTAAAACTCAAAATCATAGGTGAAATTTAAATTTTATTTATTTAATGCAAAATATAAACGGAAAACATTTAAAAAAAGTTTTTGAATTTTAATTTGAGAAGAATTTTTTTAGAATTTTACTTCTACATATTCAATGTCTTTAAATTTGAGAAATACTTTTGGTTGGATCTTGATTTTAAGTTGTTGGAATAATAATTTTTAACATAAATTAATTATATTGTGTTTTCCATAATATTTGCCAAAAAGAACATAAAAAGAGACTTTACTTTTACAGAAACGTTCATGAGTGTATTTACAAAAACATTTTTCACGCATGATGCCATATAGAATTTCTTTCTTAATTTTTAATCAATGTTTTTTAATGCATTAAAGTAAAAAAACCTAAATTTGTCAAAGCTGTAAAAATATTTAAATTCATACTACATGGAATGTAATTTAATTTCTGTCCATTAAAAAATTTAATAATGCCTTAAAAATGATCCCATTACATCGATCATTGCAACTTTAAAATAACTCACTACTGTAGTAAAAACAATGAACTTAATTTTTCATTTAAGTACATTAAGGTATCTGACTACGTTCGGAACCGTAATTTTAAAAAAGCGCATCAATGGATAATTTTCATGATATTAGTGTCACTTAAATTAAGATACATATATAAAATTGTATTAAGGATATTTTGACAAAAAAAATTATTTGAATACTATATTTTTGCAAAAAAATTAACTTAAAATAACCTTTGTTCAAAATGTTCTCCTTTATAAAAATTTCTTCTTAAATAACAATATTTTGTGTGTGTGTGCTTATATAAAGTAAAGACTTCTCCAGAGAGTCTTAACTATTTTTTTTTTTGAAAAATTCACATAATTTTCAGAGTTACCACCAACTGAAATAATTATTGGTGTTTTTTTTCTTAAAATTTCTTCCCTCTGTTGTCGTAAAACAGGGATAATCCCACTTCTAAATTTTATATTTCAAAAATTCTAGTTGAGCCTCTGTACAGAGTTCTGAGCTATATACTACAGGCAAAATATTATTATTACAGAAACATTTTTCACAAAAGGAGACTATTCTGAAAATGGGTCATTCTATGTTCATTTTTTGTCAAAATATTGTACTTAAGTAATTTTTTAATATAATACTATTCTTAAAACATATTTATATACATTTTCTAATCTAAGTGACACTAAATATCATAAATATTATCCATTTACATGCTTTTGCAAAATCATAGTTCCGAACGTACCTTAATTAAAAGAATTAAATATCGATTATTTCCAAATCATACCATAAAACAGTTCTTGAATTTTACCCATAAAACAATTCAATTTTTAGAGCAAATAACAACAAGCTTCAAACAGAAATTCAGCAATGTTTACGGAATAACCTTTACCACACAGCCACTTTCAAGATTCCAAGCATAAGAGGGCGCATTCTTTACGATTTTTAATTTTTAAAGACCAAACTCTTGGTTCTCCCGAGGCTTGCCTTGACAGTCGGGGCAGGGCTTTTCTTTGTTTTTCCCTATAATTAAATTAATGGACCGAGACAGGCATTTCCCTTTGCTGCAGGCTATTGCTCTCCAAACCACAAGAGGGCCGACTCTACGGGAAGTAAGCATTTGGAACATTTGGTCAAACCGATCAATTGTCGATTTCTTTTCAGAATGTCATCCACAAATGTTTCTTTGTGACGATATTGAAGCACACGTCAAGAAAAATGCCACTCTCTTCGTATTGAGTGCGCCCGGAGTAATCTTCGACACATTAGAAAGCGAAATTCTAGTTAAGAATTTAAGTCTTGGTATGAGATGTATACCTGTTGTCATGGAACTACGTAAAGTTCATGTATAGTTTATGAAATATTGAAATAAATAGAAGGGACTGATCTCATACACAGCATTATTCATCTTATTAGCAAAGTGTGCGGTTATTATATAAAGTGAGATAAATCTTAAACCGGATAAATTATTCATCCCTTTTTTGAGGTATATGAAACAAATTTAATCATCATCTATTTCTTTTCATTTACTCTAAATATTTTAATTAGGCTAAAACATTAGGCAAAAGAAACGCTTCAAAATCTTTTTACTCATGAAATGTATCTTTTTCTCATTAAAATGTAGTAATATTTTTCTGAAGAAATATAAAATGAGCTGAAATTGTTCATAAAAAATTGATAATCCATTAATTAAAATTATATTATTTGAAAGAAAAGAAGATTTTTGATTTTTCTTCAGTAGTACTTTACTTTTGTTTGAATGAAGCCGAATTTGAACATTTAATTTCGATCATGAAGTGATGATGCACATTCATTAATGCTTTTTTAATTCCTACTAATTAGGTCACTCTCTCTCTCTCTCTCTCTCTCTCTATATATATATATATATATAGTTTTATTTTAAAAAAATTAATGTAAAACTATATGTGTAGTTATATTTTTTGGTCTCCAACGAAACAAATTATGTTTCTTTTACTTTTCCAAAAAATTATTTTATTTTGGAGAAATTTTTAGTATATTTTATTCCATTTATTTGGTGAGAGATGGCCATCTATTCTGGCTTTTAAAATCATTCATTTTATAAAATTTTTGTATGATATTTAAATTTCACCAAGAATTAAATATATGTTGTACAGAAATGTTTTGTTCAGAGGTATCCTTTTTGAGTCTTAAGAGAAAGATGAATATTCTCTATTGTGATTTACTTACATTTTGCTTTCCTTTCATAGGAACCTTTTATACAATTTATTTCTAAACTTAAAGATATTTTATTATATCTAAATGTAGCACAATATTTTGCAAGTGAAATGGCATCATATCTTTTCGGTATTTAGCTGGAACAGATTTTTTTTAAGGTAAAAAATAAAATCAGCTTAATTTTTTAAAAGCAAGTGAAACGCCGTTATAAATAACTTCGTAACTTTTTCAAGAGAAAAATTATAGCACTAAATGCCTGAAGTCTTTTTCAATTTCTTACTATTAGTTCACTCTTTCTAATATATATATCGTGTTCAAATTTTCAATCGTTAATAAAATACTTTTTATTCATCCACTCAACTTCAAATAGATTTTTTAAAACTTGTAGTGGATGGCAATTGATGTTTATACATTTTTTCAAATATTAGTTCATTAATTGAATTAAAAAATGAATAAATAGTAAAAAGCAAAATAATAGTCCAGCACCATATATAAATAAGAAACGCGCTGGTTGTATCGCCTACAGCGCAATGGATAGGGCGTTGGACTTCTAATCCCACCAGGGACGGCCTAATTTCTGAAATACTATACTATTTTATTGGAATAGTTAAATTTAGTTAATGAATAAATAGTAACAAAAGAAAACAATATTCTACCATATATATAAAAAATGGAAAATTGTTTTCCAATTTAGCACTTAATATTGTGATTCTGTCATATATATATACATTTTTATGTTAATTGCTATCAGTTAACAAAAAGTAACTAAAAAATATAATTTTTTTCTTTGTTGACCTAAGTAGGAATTGACTTTAATTTTTTTTTATATTGCTTGTTTTTCATTTACTCTAGATAATTAGGCTAAATAATTAAGCAAAAGAAACGCTATAAATTGTTTTTTCTCATAATATGTAACTTTTTCTCATAAAAATATGGTACTATTTTTCTAAAGAAATATAAAATGAACGGAAATTGGCCATACAAATAAAATAATGGCCTAAATTCAAAATTATATCTTTGAAAGAAAAGAAATTTCTTTGATTTTCCTTCAATAGTAATTAGCTTTTGTTTGAATAAAGCCGAATTTGAACATTTATTTTGGATCATTAAATGATGATGTACATTCACTGATGCTTTTTTCAAGAAGGGAAAACCGGGAATTATAATCAAATTCAACTAACTTATGAAGCAATTCAAAATATTTTCGTACTTTATCCAGTGAAGAAGAAGCATTCTAAGTCCCATATCATTACAGAATGTTTAAAATAGCAATGGTTTAACTTGAATCAAGACGTCAATGAATTGGGCTATAGCTTGTGACTATTATATAATTGCATACTGCATATCAATTTAAGTTTTAAAAAATACGTAAATTATCTTTCATCTAAATTGCTGAAGTTAATTTCTATATTTTGTTTGAGGAGGCTATCTTTATAATGTTTTCGTTTTGCATACATAAATAAAAAAGCAATTAAACAACACGAGGAAAAAGTTAATTGTAGGCTAAAACAAAAGGCAAAACAGTCTCAAATATCCTGTAGATGATGAAATTATTTTTGGTGTGATATTTTATTTCTGTAAAAAGATATGATTTATTTTACATAAAAAGAACTTCCCTCGAATAAGTGTTACAGTTAGAAAAAGAATATTGATAATAATCTTCTCTTAGATAATGATATTGTTTTTTCAGAAAAGTAAAAGAAAAATGAAATAATCAAATATTTTTGTTAGCTAGCAATGTTATGCACATTAAAACGTGTCTAGACATATAATAGTTAATAGTAGTAAAAAGTATAAAACTGAATATTTTGGACGAAGTTTTCAAAAAGCACATAAAAGTATATAAAAGTTACAGAAAAAATAAGCCTGGAAGTAACAAAGAGTCAGGAAAATAATTTTAAGGATATGTTTTGAAATATATTTCAAATGAAGAAAAAGGAATAGATAGAAATAACCAATATCAGTTAATAATGAATATCAATGTAATATAATAAAAATTATGTATACATATATATATATATATATATATATAATATATAATAATAATCATATAATATAATATGTTATAGAGATTATTATATATAATAATATTCATACAATATAATATAATAATTATTATTATATATAACAGTACTCATATAATATAATAATAATTATAAATAAATAACATAATGTGGAATAATAATATTCATAAATAAATACAATAAAAATATAATTATTATTATACATAACAACAACTGTATTTTTATATTATATCATAAATAAAATAATTACATAATATGTATTAAAATTAATAATGAATATCAATTTAATAAGTGCTGATAACTTGCAATATTCCATAAACTGTGAGTTTCTTTAATGAATTTCATCAAATAAGGAATGTTTAAAAATGCATTATTAAAAAGTAAAATAAAGTGGAAATGAGCGACTTGCAGCGTTAATTAAAAGCACAAACCTCATATTCTTTTTTTTTAAAAAAAAAATCCTGGTATTCACCAATAATATTAGAAATATCCATATTCGAAAATAGCTCAAATGCTGAAGCAGCTAGCTTAAAGAATGATTGCAATGAAAATGGTTAAATTTTTAAAGAAATCGAATTAAAATCGTCTGAAATTAATAGAGTTACCGCGAGAAAAAACAACAAAAATTAACTATAACATACTTCATCCCCATGGCAACCACATCTCCATACGATAAAAATATCAAGGTAACTATTATAATGTTATCCCCCATCTTTGTGAACATAAATAACAACTTGGCGCGTAGCACTCGTATATCAAATTACCACCAAAAATTATTATATATTAATTGAATAATGTTTATTTTTGTCTTTTCTATTTATTTAAGGTGGCAGCGAACAAAACGACGCCTCATCCACCTATCCACTACACTGAAGACTTGAAGGCTACCGTCTTAGGGCTTCGATTTCGAGTAGAGCAAAATATGTTTAAGAGTGATGAGCTAAGACTGAAGTGCACCGCTACTTTGTCTAGAGTCGTCAGTCTAGCAGTGATGTGACTGTTGTTGGAGGGAACCAGCAAAATTCGGATTCCACGTTTCGGAAAACACTGTATCTGGTAAGAATAGTGAAAATGGTAAATATTTAAATATTTTTTAAAAATGATTTTTTAACAGGGAGTATATTTTCCCGTTTAACTTTTTAGAAATTGATTCGGAAATGAGACGTTAATAACTTGGCTTGAAAATTTCTTATAGAATTCCTTTATTGAGAAAAATAGTTTGCATGATGCCGAATTGTTCTGTTTATATAATTTATTTTTCTGCTTTTTTTGTCACTAATAAAGCAGTTATGAATGGTAAATGATGTGTATTCAATGCAGAGAAAAAAGGCCACCAATTTTCAGAATATATCAGCATAATTTTAACATAATCTCTTGGAATAAGAATTGATCAATCTCGCAATAATGTAAAAGCATGTCTCGCCTTTAACTTTGCTCGCTTCAACTTATTAAATTTCATATTTTGATACCAGTTGATTTGCATTTTGTTCAGTACGCCGTCACGTTACGCGACTTATATGGAGAGAGGACTATACTCATATTGGGCTCATTTTTGCTTTAAATATTACAACGGGAATTTAGCACTCTATGACAGTGCTTCTCAAACTTTCAATAATCGCGACCCACTATTCAATCATCATTTTCCTCGCTCCCCCCTCCATACAATAACATTGTATTGAATTCAATAATACTATACTTTTACACTAAAGCTACAGTACGACTTTAACCTAATATGTGCCACTGACGTATATAAACGTCTCGCTCAGCCAAAGCATTAACCTTATGGACGTAAATATACGTCTTTCCGAAGTACGATCTTTTCTGTGCACTTCTATCCATAAAATTATTCCTAAGATTTTGGAATACAATAAAAGAACCTTGACAATCTTTGCAAAGGATTAACTTATTTCAGAGGATTTTGCTTATTCATTTCGTTTCTCCTCCCCCCTCCCAATCAACACAAACTTGAGTGCGTCTACGTTAGGAAAAAGCGACGGACTAAACTAAATGCACCGCTAATATTTTAATCGACAGTTAGCAGAATGTACTTTTAGGGAACCGTACAAAAATTTAAGGAAGTGTTAAAAACACTTATTTGGGGTAACTAGGGAATTATTTTTAAATATTTTTATATTGTTAAAGATTAATTTTAATAAAATTACATTGAATACAGAGTAAATTGGTTTAATTTTTATAGAATTTATTATATTTCATGTGCCAAATTGTGTATTTTATTTTTTTTTTATTATATCAAAAGTATTTTGTCTTTTCTCACTTTCAGAATATAACATAATAATATTTTTGAATTTAATAAAAATTAAACAGTTTTCCTAACTTTCTTTCAAAATTTTTACTCGGGGGCTTCTCCTTGTGCAAGTTACGCCCTATATAAGGACGCCCCAGTTTAAAATCTGGTTGCTCTATGAGCAACGGGAATCCGTGCTCTATGAGCATTACCGATAAATATGTGTACACAAAATCACTTTTGAATAACATATCTCTTTAACTATTAGAAATTTATAACATACCACAGTTTTTTGAAATCTGACCATTAGTTTTTCAGAAATTCGACATAATGAGCAAACTCTCATAATTTTGCACATGAATGTATATCATACTGTTGATCTTAAATTATTTTTATAAATAGTTTTATAATTTTGGGCAATATAAAATAATTTGCAATGAATAACTAAGAGCTAAGCAAAATCAAATTTTATATATGTTCATTGATTTAAATATTTAAATATATTTTTTTATAATAAATGATTGGGTCTAAAACCCGTATTTTGATTAATAAAAAATGCTCCCATTACATATCAACTTTTCTCATTCCTCTACTCAACATTTAATTATTTATATAAATCCATATTGATATTAATACCCGATATATAGTTCGTAAATTTTTGTAGTACTTTAATTCCTTTAAATAATCTATAAATATTTTTATATCATTTTTTATAATTTTGTTTCAGTGACGAATCCTACTCCCCGTTGTTGCGTAGAACGAACTTTATGGATCTCCATTTTGTTGACATTATTATCTGCCTGGTATCCAAATGACCTTTGCTTCGGTCTTCTGATGACATCAATCTACTGACAATCAATGACACTAGCAGGAATGACTTTGTGGAGAATACTCATCACCAGGTAGCTCTGAAGATCATCAATATCAATCAGAAGCTGTGACACACAATCGAATATCATATCTCCGTGTTTTAATTCTGAAAACCAGAGTGTGTAAAAATGTGTTCATATGCTAATTCTGAGCTCTCACTCTGCGCATGGACCTAAAACTGTGTGTCGATTGCTAAGCGAACGAGAGAATATTGATGTTCTTTTGACGGAACTTGTAAGGACCAATGCGTTAAAGTTTGAGGAAATTTCTAATTGATTATTTGTGAGAACTACTATTGACAATGAATTCCATCAGCGTTTACCTCATCTGTATTATAAAGACTTATTACCAACAAAACTTATTTTATTACAAAGCAATGGAAAAACGAATGCTTGAGTATATCTAGTCAAATACTTAGGGATTTTATGAGACGATGCATAAGAACATTCGGAATTAGAGCTATGTATGGACATAAATTATTTGAAATTGCCGAAAACCCAACATATTTGTATGCCTTATCAGTTTAAGAATTGGACTGTAGCAAAATGAATAATGGAATATATTTCACTGATGTAATTGGAGATTTGTCACGGAAGATTCCTGAGGAACAATTTGTATCACTCAAAAAGGATGATTCATTTGTTTATGTTTGCCAATCGCGCATTGTTGTTTTATGGAGAGAAATTGGCTTCGATTGAAGCGGTTTTCAATTTTAACATACACACAGTTCCCAATATAGATGTTATATCAAGACGTGAATTAGACATCCGATGTATTGGCTTACACCTTGTGGTTGATGCACATATGTATATACACACTATCTGTAAATGCCGAAAAAATCAAATTACTTAATGCAATCAAACGGAAAATTCGATCATCATTATTTGAAGAAAGAACGAATTGTCATTTCACTAAAAGCAATTAGAATAAAATATTTCTCTTTGAACAAAAATGAGTGAATTTATTGTGTAATCTTGTGTCGTAATTTCTCTAACGCCATTTTTCTTACGGGAAAATTATACTAAATAATAACTTAACTAAAATTAATAACTTAACTATAATGAACAAACTAACTTTAAATAAATAATAAATTAACTATAATGAACAAACTAACTTTAAATAAATAATAACTTAACTATAATGAACAATCTAACTTTAAATAAATAATAACTTAACTATAATGAACAAACTAACTTTAAATAAATAATAACTTAACTACAATGAACAAACTAACTTTAAATAAATAATAACTTAAATAACAAAATAAGACAGCATGTTATTAATAAATTTAAGGGTTAGTAGACTCGAGTCCCCCCAGTTTTGTGGTGCTTATTATAATAAATTGTTTGTATATTTTAATAATTAAAGATATTATATTCAAGAATTAAATTTAGGAATAATTAAATTGGAAAATATATATATATACATGTCAGGCCCCAGACCTGCTGGTAAATGAAGGAAAACGTCATCTTTAAATGTCAGTACTTTATTATTGTTCATGTATCACCGTTCCAACATGGCGGCCCCTGACGCCTAATCGGACGGAACAAAAGACATCAACGCAACAAGGAGTCATCAGCTTCTCTTCTTGATTATGCTATACGTGGAATGGTTGCGGAGTTCCTGTTTCCCGCAGGGAAACTTCACCTCCTACCTTTTGAACTGTGGGTGAGCATTGCTTCGGCCTTACCTAAGCCCAGAACTGCATTATTAAGTATTAAATTATAAGAATTTAAAGATTTAAGAATTTTAAGTTTAAAGTTCTTTGAAGTAGAGAAAATACTTTGAGTAAAAATAATACTTTAGAGTTTGGTAAATAATTGGAGTAAATAATCATTGGAGTAAATTCGATTATGCTCATCTACCTCATTGCTTTCTCTACCGTTAAATAGTCCTATTCACTCTAAATATATATATATATATATATATATATATATGGATGTTTGTATATATGAAACCGAATTACTCCATCACCATTTAACCGATCACTATCAAAATTGGCTGCATATGTATTTTTTTGTGGAGAAGGTTTTTTGCAATTCTTTTTGTTGAAGCTCCCCTCTAGGTGGCGCTACAACCTATCAATTTCTTCACCATTCAATCAATCGCCAAATTGCCAACGTGGTCGCCAAGAATGATGCCAACTTGTCTCTATCACCAACATTTCGCTATGTTTATTGAATCAACATTATGATGTAAGGAACCGCATTGCTTGCGAACATTACAACAGAAATAAATATTAACGTATTTCACATGCAGATATAAATTATTTACACTATTTTAATCGTTCATTACAAAAAATTCTCTGAGATTCTTTCTGAGCAGAGATCAGCTTAGAAAGGTGTTTTCAAAAAAATCGCCCAATAAGAGAGTTATGGGATGTTATAAATTAAAAAAAAAACGTCCCCTCTTTTTATCAGCTATTAGATCTTCAGACTTAAAAATTAACAAATATGTTTCTTTTTGTTCAGCTGAGATATGCAAAAAACTTTTTTTTTGTTTAATTTGAAATTCACGCAAAATTAACTCATTAAAAACTTCTTTATCATTCAATCTTTATTGTTTTATTTTTCAATTCACCCGTGCGAAGAAAGGGGATGCCAGCTAGTACGCCTCCCCCCCACATATATACATGTATGCAATAATTCACCCCTTAACTTTTCTGTCGAGATATTTTATTTAATTCATAAAGATTTTGAGCCCTCCAAGACTTCCTGTGATAGTTAATTTTTAGTTTACCTGCCTAACGGGATACAAGCGCAATTTTATCTTCAAAAAATTAAAACACTAGCATTTTTAAAACAGGATGATGCATTTTTGCTGCATATTCTGACCAATCGCAGAAGACGTTGATAGAAATCACATTCTTCTAAAGGCCTTCGGTTGAGCAAATTATATCTCCATAGCAATGAAAGGGCGCTTTTTTTTTTGAGAATCATCTTAACGTCCATATGTCTTTGTGTTATGTTTCGTCACTGTTTGTGTTGTCTTTGTTTTAATTAACTAAATAAATGTGCACTTAAAATAATAAGAAGTCTGTTCAATCCTTCGACAAATGCAACAAATTGATAGAATCTTCCAATAAAAATGCCTTATGTCAAGTATGAAACATATGCATATCATCATCAGTATATATATATATATAGTAAAAGATAATGTGTTATAATTTTAATTAGATTTAAGCAAATTTAAATATAAATCTATACTCTTTTCTTTTAAACTCTATTAATCATTAAGATAAGATGTAGTATTTAAATCCGAGCTTATTTTTCTGTTGATTTTCAATGATTTCCCTTCTAAAAATTCTTGAAATAGAAAATATATTCAATAGTAGAAGAAAGTTTAAAGATAGATCATATGCATATATAAATCAATTTCTTTCATCTTGAAAAAAAAATTAGTGCACCAAGAAATAAGTGCGGGATCGTAACGAAACTTGGCATGGAGATATATACAAATGATTAGAAATGCAGCGTGATTGTGCAATACGTATAGCCGGTAGAGGGCGTTTAACGTCGTTCTCCGTGGAGTAAAAAATAGGTAATCAAAGCTTGTTTGAGTGTGCTGAATCGTTTACAAAGCAAGACCTGAGGTAGACATGCCATCAGCCATTTTCGAAGACAATATCAGCAGGCGTCGCAGTTTGAGAGGGGAGGAATCATCGGCATTATGGAAGCTGGGTGCTCAGCTAGGCTAGTAGCCCGTCAATTAGGCCACTCTGATTGTGTTGTGAGAAGGTGTTGGGACCAGTGGATCCGAGAGAGGCCATTTACACGAAGACCAGGCTCAGGATGCCCTCGACAGACCAGTCGTCGAGAGGACCGCCGCATCGTAAGAAATGCACGTGTACAGCCAACTGCTTCATCGGCCGCCATCCAGGCACAGGTAGCACCTTCACTAGGGACCCCTGTGTCTTCTCGAACCATACGAAGGCGCCTGGCTGAAGTACATTTGGGAGTTACGTGTGCTGCCCTTGACGCCCACCCATAGACGCCTCCGTTTGGAGAGGAGCCGCGCTCGAGAAAACTGGACTGCAGCGGAATGGAACCAGGTAGTCTTTAGCAGCGAATGCATATTCAATCTCAGCAGTGATGGCAATCGTGTTCGTGGTGACCCATGGTGAACGCCTCAATCTTGCCTTTGCTTTCTGAAACGTACTCCCATTGGTGTGGTGTGGTAGTTAGGAGAGGGGGTGCCAGATCAGGTGTCGTCCACGTCACTTGACCATGGTTTAAAATTACGTGGTCCGTCGCCAAAAGCCCTCGAGTAGCTGAACAGTGCGACTTTAATAATCAATCAATCAATCAACCTGCCCTTGCTTTACAGCACACACCGCTCCCATACCTGGTGTGATGGTATGGGGTGCCATTGCCTACAATACCTGGTCACTCCTAGTATTGATCCGTGCCACCATGACAACCCAGCGGTACTTCCATGACATCCTGCAACCACATGTGTTGCCACTCATTGGCCTCCCACGGCAAAGGTGTCACAAGACTGTCCCCGGACTGTTACTACCCTTCCTTGACCTGCCCGATCCTCAGATTTATTTCCAATGGAGCATATCTGAGATCCTTTGGGACGGCGAGTTGGGCATCCCACGAGTTTGAACGAACTAGAGACAAGGTTACAGCAAATATGGAACGAAATATCTCAAGACGTCATACAGAACTTGTATGCCTCAGTGCCTGATCGTATTGCATCGTACATTCGCGCTATATAGAGGGGTTTCAACAGGGTATTAAATCCTCCGTTCTTTTGTCTTTTTCTCTGAAATAAATGATCCTTTTTCTCTAAAATAAATTATCCTTTTTCTTTGATTTTCTAATCATTTACTTATATCAAAGTAGTCATTACGTATGTAAAATTTCGTTTCATTTTGACGACTCCTTCTTGGCGAGCTAATTTTCTGTGCATGAGTGTATTCTCGTGGGAGGAGGATGATAATTTTTACCTATCATATGGTAAAAAAGATACTTCTTAAAAATATAAAAATGAAATCGCAGAAAGTTGGTTTGGAAAAAAATGAGAAAAAAAATTGCAACTATATGTAAATTTAAAATATCTACAATAATTAAAACATGTTTATATGGGTTAGGAAATTGATCACTACATTTGATGCCCAAAAGGAAAGTTTTTGAAATAAACTGTTCTAGGAGCAATTCAAGCTAAGAAAACTGCGAATTTTAAACGATTATTGGATGGATTATACTTATATATTCTTACATTTATTTATTGGCACAGTAGTATTTTAAAGTTGAAGAAATACAAGAAAAGTTTTCTGAAAAGCATGTTTCCTGAGACTAGTTGGAGTATTTTACCCTGCAAAAACTATAATAAAACTCTCATGAAATACAGCGTTAATTCAGAAATTGATTTAAAAAAAATAATTGTTTTCAAATATTTTGAATTATTGCTTTTTTTTTACCGAAGCAAAAAATTAAAAAAAAGTATTCTCAAAAAGAAAAAAAAAACTCACAAATCTTGAAAAAATTAATTTTACTACTTCTAGGATTTTTTTTATGTGAACTACGTAACTTGTAGGCATTATCAGTCAATACCATGATAATGATATTAATGAAATAATGAGAAAAACGTAAAAAAAGTCTAAGCTAAAAAGGATAAAAGCATTTAAAAAATTATAAAAGTTGAAAAAAATAAAGAACGCTTACTTAATTTATTATTATTATGTTTTTTTAAACAAATTTAATCCGCTTTTAAAAGAAACATGATTAGGAAAATCAATTTTGATAAACGTTCCATTTAACCAAGCTCCTATTAAATTAAATACATACTTTGAAAAATTTGTTTCTGAATAAATTTTCAATCAAATTTATTTAAAAAAGAACTTTATTGAAAGCAAATGAATAGTGGATTGAGTGTGAATGAGCTTGAGTGAATACTAATTATCAAAATTTTTTACACATTATCAGCAAATGTGATAATATTCAAATTTTTTTCAAAAATGCTAAAATTTCTTCCATAACTATAAGTGACAAATTACTTCACTCTTACTTATCACGAATTGATAATGTTTTGTTTTAAGTTCTTTATCATATTTAGAATATCATCCGACTCATGTATAGCTGACCTGATAATGTTCGTTCAGTGAATAATTAAAATTGCTGATAATGATATATCATATATCGATATATTTCTTTCAAAGAAAACGTATTGTAGCGTTGATGGAAACAATCTATGATTTTACAGTTGCTGTTTCAGTCATTTATTTACTTTTATTCGAATTAAATTCAAAAGGAAAACTAGAAAAACACTTTTAAAAATGCTTTAAAATGCATTCTATTGTTAAATTTAGGATCGTTCATTTTTTTAAAAGTTATACAATTTACTAGTATGATTTTCTAAAGCTTTCTTCTTCACAATACTCAAAAAATTGTTAAATCTTAGTATTGAAATTAATTGATCGACATTTATTTTGATTTCAGAAATTAAAATTTACTAAATGTTGAGATACATCCATATTTATACAAAATTATATGTAATTATTTACAAAATGTATAAATTTCATGAAGTTATGAATATTTATAACATATAGATTTTAAATTAATTTTTAGCTAATATAGGTTTAACTATTTTTTTTATTAAGAACTGATAGCAAAAATAAAAATTGTACGTTGAAAATTTTTTCCCTATTCTTGTCTGTGTCAGCTTAATGGAAAAACTTTTAAGTACCTGAAGACACTTTAACTGAAAAAATGTCTTATAAAATCTTTCAAAGGAAAAAAATCCTTTATTTTTAAATTTTTGTTTTGTAGCTATAGAATGGTAAAATGTATTAACTAATCTTGTGACAAGCATTTTTAATATTGAAATTCCAATTATACGGAAAAAGAGAGAGCAGGGAAATTTTTTTACCAAAAAGTACATAGATTCGCCACGTTAATGTTTTCAAGATTTTGACTTTTTTTATTCTTACTTTTTAATATTTAAAAAAATGCATGTTTCATAAATATGTATTTAACAACATGTAACATAAGTAGAATTTTTTTTGGGGGGTATTTTAAGTGAGTATGGGTTTTTAAAAAGATACAAATGTTTTTGAAAAATTATTCAAATTTTTATTGTATAATATAGTTTAAAATTAAATCTCACATTTTATTTCTCAGAACTTATATGAGAATAAAAGTATGTATACTTATATTGCAAAAAAAAATCAATCCAATTTTACTTTTACCGTTATCCATCATAAGAAGAGGAGAATGAGAATTATATATGAACAGAAACATTTTTTTTTTGAAAACTGCATTTGCTAGTTTATTTATTTATTTATTTTTTAGCTTCCTATACTAAAAACAACTGTTTTTGAGCAAAGTTTTGATATTTTTTTTATTTTAATATTTTTAGAATATTTGCTTTTAATTTTTATTCCCAAATCTGTTAATTGTGTATTGTTGAAAAATAAATTAATAGCACAAAGATCCCTCTCTGTAGTTTATTAGCGTTAAGGATTAAAAATATTTTTACTATTGGTATATTTGAGAAAACTTTTTAAAACGTATTCAAAAACTGTCTGCTTGAATAATAAAATCTTTTGTATCAATACATGATTTAAATGCCTATAATTTTCCTAGATAAACTCTAAATTCTATCAAATATCGGTAAGTTAACATGTCGCTAAACGAAAATTAATGCCTTGAAATTAAAAAACTGAACTTAATTAGATTTCTTGAAATTGATTTACATTATCTACTGCCATTTTATAACTAAAAATGCACAGGAAAGGTTTGGGGTTTCCCTTTATTTACTTAAAACAATAAATAATATTAGCTTGGACTTGTACACAATGCTATTTGTGATGGACATCATAATTTTTTTAATTATAGTCAGAAGATTAGGAGATCCCTTGTACAAGTGACCCTCTTTTCAAACTTTCACACCACACAGTGAAAAGACATTAATACTAAGTAAGAATTAGTGTTAAACCAACGATTAGAATAGAGAACTCTACTTTAATATTTAATCCCTCCTCCCCAAAAAAAATCTTTTACCTATAAAAAGAATAGAAGTTAAAGATCTTTAAAAAAACTTTAAGGTATCCAACTACGTTCGGAACCATGATTTTAAAAAATCTCACAAATTAATAATTTTCATGATATTGAGTGTCACTTAGATTAGAATACATGTATAAAATTGTTTTAAGGACATTATGACAAAAAATATTATTTATATACAATACTTTTATAAAAAATTAACTTACAATAACCTTTTTTCTCAAAACGTTCTCCTTTTATAAAAATGTTTCTATAATAACAAGATTTTGTGTGTGTGTGTGTGTGCTTATATAATGTAAAGACTTCTCCAGAGAGTCTGAACTAGAATTATTGAAAAATTCACATTTTCAGAGTTACCACCCATTGAAATAATTATCAGCGTTTTTTTCTTAAAATTTCTCCCCTCTGTTATAGTAAAATATGGATAAATCCACTTCTAAGTTATGTATTTAAAAAAATTTAGTTCGACCTCTGTACAGAGGTCTGAGATATATAGAGGAAAAATATTATTATAATAGAAGCATTTTACATAAAAGGAGAATGTTTTAAAAATTCGTCATTCTATGTTCATTTTTGGTCAAAATATTGTACTTAAATAATTTTTTATTGTAATAATATTCTTAAAGCAATTTTATATACTTTTTTTAATCTAAGTGACACTAAATATCATAAATATTACCCATTTATAAGCTTTTGCAAAATCACGGTTCCGAACGTAGTCGGATACCTTAAATTTAGAAAATGTGCACCAAATTGAAGTAACTCGAAAGAGACGTTAATCGATTAGCGGATGTGTCTTCCTCAGGTATTGCTTGTCATACACGCTCCAAATCGGGAATTAGATCAGTGTGATCCAGGGATGATCTGAGGTGTCGACTCATTAGAGCCCAAATGGGTTTTATTGGGGAGAGAAGGCGCTGGATAGAGCAAAAGGAAGTGTTAGAGAAACACAATGATTAGCAGTATAAAAGCGTGCGGCTTGTGGCTGGTAGTCATCTTGTTGAAATTTAAGCCTAAAGATCAGTGAAAGGGGGTCATAGAATCTCTTCGAATTACTGCGGTATTGTAAGTTTCTCACTGATTTCAACCAGAGGGTTCAGACCATCAAATGAAATGACACCCATAAGTCCAAGTTATCAAGCTGTATGGCGGACGACGGTCAGAAACGTATTCCCCATACCTGCCCTTGATGTGTTCAGATATTTTTATCGAAGCGTTACTCATCATTAAAATCAATTCTACTCCAACCCCTGAGATACCAGCCAAATGCAAAAGAAACAACTTCAGACTCCCCTGATTTGATTTTTGCTTTGTTTTGTTTTATTTTACTAGCCTCGTTCTCAAAAGCGTTCTTAGTATTATTAGCCACAGACCTCGTAATTTTGAATCATGATTAAGTCATAAATGCCTTCTCCTGGATTCGAACCCAGGCACAACGGCACAGCTGTCAACTTTACTAGTCAGTATATGGGATGGACGATTAAGATTATAGGTTAGTCAATTAGGAATACAAAAATGAAATAAATATGAAATTAATGTGAACTTAAGACAATATTCTCATAAACTTTAAAATTATTTCGAATGTAAGAACCTCTTTATATCTATATGAAATAATGGTAATAAGGACAACAGGAATAAGAATGTGCATTTTATTCAGTATAAAGCAAAAAAGAATGCATTCCATTTCAAAGTGAACTTAGTCTTTTAATAAGCTCCGAAATTAATTCTTTACGTAAATAACACTTATAAAATGTCATGCACCTTACTCAACACATACATAAGCTCAAAAAGTGTTTAAATCGATTTGCCTTATTTATTGCATGGAAATATGCAACTCATTTAAATCCTACTTTCTGACTTCAAATCACGTTTCGACTACAAGACGTAATACCCGAGTAAAATCGACACTTGAAAACGTAAAGTCTGCATCGAAGTTTCTTAATACCTTTTAGATTTAAAATGAGGGCTGTACGTCATGAATTCACACTATTAGTATGATTTTTGTCAAGCTGGATTTGTGGATGTAATATGGAAATTCGTTTGGTACTGAAAAGCACAGAAAATCGTATAGCATTGACTGATTTTATTATGGAGATTTTATATTTTCTCAAAAAGAAATGTCCAACTTCCCCCAAAACTTATAGTTATTTTCATATAAAACAGGATAAGTAAATGTTTATTCAATAAACATAGATTTAAGGGGATGGTGGACCTTCACAAAGTCAAATTTGGTCAAAAATTGCAATTTGATTTTTATAATACTAATAATGTTCCTTATATTTAATTGAATAATTCTATTGAAGTATTTTGCCATTTTAATTAATAATTATTGAATTATTATTTTATTTTTGAAAAATAAATGTCTAAAACGTACTTTAATTTGTTCATAAATTTCCTCTTTTCATTGTTGGCTGCAAAATGCTTCTTAAGTTTCATATATTACATCATATCTCTTTAAAAATTTTCACACAATCTTCTATAAAAAAGATGAAATAATTCACTAATTTGTGCATTCATTTTCTAAAAAATTTAACGGATCATATTTTGTGTTGTTTTAAATACCTTGAATGTTTGATAATTGGTGGAATATTTCATGGAGTAAAGAAAGTTTATCTTTTTTTCCTCAAATTTTTTTCCGAATTTAAAATCCATGCACATATATATTTTGTTGTAGTTTACAAATACATAAACAAAAATTATGTGCATATCTTAAAAACTAATACGCAAGGAGTTGTTTAAAAATAGCTTTAAAAATTTAATTTTTAAAAATCAGTTTATAAAATTTTTGGAATATATGGTTTTTCAAATTATGAAACAAAAATAATCATTTACTTAAATATCTACTGTATAATTAGACTAACAATTTAAAAATCAGATTTAATGGTCCATCATCCTCTAAAAAATAAATAAAAGATCTTTTTAGTATTTTAAATTTTATGAATGCTGACTACAGAACAGGTAAACGTGCTTTATGTTAAATGTTTTAAAATATATTTTATGATAAAGTTTTGTACAAATATCTACCGTGATAGTTACTTTTTTTTATTTTAAAAGCCTATCTTTTCCTAGAATATGTTATTCTCAAACACTATTAATATAAATTAACTATCATACAAAAGGATATTACTATAGATTTATAAAGAAATACGAAACAAAATTACAGAATATGAACAAATTTCATGTTTCTATAATTTTTTCGGAATCAAATATACACCTCACTATATTTTTTTTTAAGATTGTATTGAAGAGGAATTGAAACTTGTGAATTTTCAAACTAAAAACAATTATTTTACAAAATTTTAAAATTTTTTTATAAACTGATTTCCGTTTTCGAATTTATTACATATATGTTGCATTATTTAATGTTGCTTTTATTAATTACTCTTATACCGCTTGCAGTTTTTGCTAGGTATCACTTAATAACAACCATTTCCATCACTACTTCCCATAATATCTATGTCGTATAATTTTAAAAAGAAAACAGTATTTGCATTCTTAAGATCCCTTTCAACAGGTAATAAAATAGTTTTATATTTGAATATAGGGTATATGTTAATGAATTCTAGTTCATGAAAAATATAAAACACACGCTCACACAATAGGTTTTTTTGAAAAAAGTTATAATACAGTTTCACTAAATGATTTGATTAGCTAATATGGATTTCTTAATTGTATTAAGGTAATTCAAGGGTGTGCAAATATATATATTATACTTGCACATCACTCAGATCAGAAAATATGTACTGTTATAGAGGATCTGTTCTCTTTTTAGTTACTTTATCTTATAAGTATGCTTTTATTTACCTCTGCGATTTTATTTATTCCCAAAATTTTGTTCAGTTCTAAAGATTTTATTGTAATTATATAAATAACTTAAAAGAAAACTGCATTTTTATCTCAGTAAATGACAGTTTTCAAAGCAATCGAGAATGTCTTGATCTATGGAAGTGCACTGCTTCCTGAAGAGGATTATTGCCAACAGCTAGAATTATTACGTGTGACGGCCTTAGAAATAAAATAATTTCAAGATTCGAGAATTATTTTGCTGCAATTTACATAATCTAACTATTAACTATTTTCTATTTAGATTGATGATCTCAAGAGTATAAGACCTTGTTGAGTTATATGGTTGCATAAAAAAACTGTTTAGTTCTTGATTACCTTACATGAGTTGAGTTTGCTATGAGCTTTGGAGCTAAACAAATCATACCAATTAAATTCAAAGACCATACAACAACTCACTAATTCTTATCAAATGAAATTTACTATTAGTGTTTCTAATAATAAATGCTTAGTGTTTGAAGAATACACACACTGGCCAATGAATTATAAGCCTTTGGTAATTGCAATTGAATTCGTGTGTAGAGGATAAAGTATGCAACTTTTTTCTTATGATTTAGTTACACTTAATTAGAATGTTGGCATAAGTAAGGTGTACGAGTGCTTTTCACGCTGAATGAAGTAAAATGGGAAAAACGACAGATTTTCACCATTTGAAAAAGAGTTTATAGTTGGTGCCCGTTTTGTAGGGGCCTCTATTTCGAAGACAGTAAATCTCACTGGGTTCTTAAAAACAGCCATGTCGAAGGTTTTCAAAAAAGTTGAAATCAAAACCCACAGTCCTTCTCTGGAAGACGGAACTGCGCTTTGAGCACAGCTTTCCTAGGGCTTAATCGGTATCTTCTCTAACGAATTGTACAGGCAGAACAGAGCCTTTACTGCGTTTGAACTGACACAAATCGCCAACCAAAGCTCTTCCCAATAGATTTCAGCTCGAACCAAGTGCAGAGAATTGCAGAGGATAGGAATGCATAGTCGTGTTCCTGTGAGATAATCACTCATTTCTACTTGAAATACAAAAAAATTCGTTTACAGTTGTGTTGGGGAAGAAGACACTGGGCCTCTAAGGATTGGAAATGGGTAATGTGGTCGGATGAATCCTGCTACATCTTATTTTGCCCGGATGGAAGAAGTGCGCGTCGCATTTGGTGCAAAACCCACGGATCCATTGATCCATCTTGACCCAATTCACAGTGTGTAAGGGTCTGATGGGAGTATCATAATATGGGGCATGTTATGCTGGCCTGGAAGGGGTGCCTTGGTGTACCTCGAGGGTAAACAAACAGCCATGACATACTTAGATATACTGGCAGATCAAGTGCACCCTGTAATGTTGCATTTTTACCCTGATGGTGACGGAAACTTCTCATGGACAATAAAGCAAATCACGTCAGAGATATTCAAAATTTGTTTTCTGAACATCAGTCTGACTTTCAGCACTTTCCCCTGCAGCCACATATCCTGAATCGTAACCCCATAGGAAATGTGAGGGAAAAGATGGAAAGACACATCCCATATCACTCTCATCTTCCATCTAATTTACAAGATATAAAAAGCTGCATATTCAATGCTTGGTATTATTTGGGCGTAAATGTACTCCAGAAGCATGTAGACTTGATGCCCAAACAAATCAGAGCACTTATCCGTGCAAAAGACGGTCCCAAAAAAGCGTTCTAGTAATATTAGCCACAGACCTCGTAATTTTGAATCATGATTAAGTCATAAATGCCTTCTCCTGATCTGAACCTGTGGCACAACGGCACAGCTGTCAACTTTTACTAGTCAGTATATGGATGACGTGATTAAGATTATAGGTTAGTCAATTAGGAATACAAAAATGGTAAATAAATATGAAATTAATGTGAACTTCTAAGACAATATTCTCATAAACTTTAAAATTATTTCGAATGTAAGAACCTCTTATATCTATATGAAATAATGGTAATAAGGACAAATAGGAATAAGAATGTGCATTTTTATTCAGTATAAAGCAAAAAAAGAATGCATTCCATTTCAAAGTGAACTTAGTCTTTAATAAGCCCGAAATTAATTCTTTTACGTAAATAACACTTATAAAATGTCATGCACCTTACTCAACACATACATAAGCTCAAAAAGTGTTTAAATCGATTTGCCTTATTTATTGCATGGAAATATGCAACTCATTTAAATCCTACTTCTGACTTCAAATCACGTTTCCTGACTACAAGACGTAATACCTGAGCAAATCGACACTTGAAAACGTAAAGTCTGCATCGAAGTTTCTAATACCTTTTAGATTTAAAATGAGGACTGTACGTCATGATTCACACTATTAGGATGATTTTTGTCAAGCTGGATTTGTGGATGTAATATGGAAATTCGTTTGGTACTGAAAAGCACAGAAAACGTGTTAGCATTGATCATTTTATTATGAGATTTTATATTTTCAAAAAAGAAATGTCCAACTTCCCCAAACTTATAATATTTCTATATAAAACAGGATAAGTAAATGTTTATTCAATAAACATAGATTTAAGGGGATGGTGGACCTTCACAAAGTCAAATTTTGGTCAAAATTGCAATTTTGATTTTTTTTATACTAATAATGTTCCTTATATTTAATTGAATAATTCTATTGAAGTATTTTGCCATTTTAATTAATAATTATTGAATTATTATTTTATTTTTGAAAAATAAATGTCTAAAACGTACTTTAATTTGTTCATAAATTTCCCTCTTTCATTGTTACGTAAAATGCTTCTTAAGTTTCATATTACATCATATCTCTTTAAAATTTTCACAACTTATAAAAGATGAAATAATTCACTAATTTGTGCATTCATTTTCTAAAAAATTTAACTGATCATATTTTGTGTTGTTTTAAATAATCTTGAATGTAAAGTATGTAACAAGTGGAATATTTCATGGAGTAAAGAAAGTTTATCTTTTTTTCATCAAATTTTATTCCGAATTTAAAAAAATCCATGCACAGATATATTTTGTTGTAGTTTAAAAATATATAAAACAAAATTATGTGCATATCTTAAAAACTAATACGCAAGGAGCATGTTTAAAAATAGTTTAAAAATTTAATTTTTTTAAAAAAAATCAGTTTATAAAATTTTTTAAATATATATTTTTTTAAATTATGAAATAAAATAATCATTTACTTAATGATTCCAATTTCAGATAATTAGACTAACAATTTAAAAAATCAGATTTAATGGTCCATCATCCTCTTAAAAATAAATAAAGATCTTTTAGTATTTTAAATTTTATGAATGCTGACTACAGAACAGGTAAACGTGCTTTATGTTAAATGTTTTAAAATATATTTTATGATAAAAGTTTTGTACAAATATCTACTCGTGATAGTTACTTTTTTATTTTAAAAGCCTATCTTTCCTAGAATATGTTATTCTCAAAACACTATTATAAATGTTAACTATCATACAAAAGGATATTACTATAGATTTATAAAGAATATGGTAAAACAAAATTACAGAATATGAACAAATTTCTCTATGTTTTATAATTTTTCGTTCAAATATACACTCCTACTATATTTTTTAAGATTGTATTGAAGAGGAATTGAAATCTCTGTGAATTTTCAAACTAAAACAATTATTTTACAAAAATTTTAAAAATTTTTGGCAAACTGATTTCCCGTTTTCGAATTTATTATATATATGTTGCATTATTTAATGTTGCTTTTATTAATTACTCTTATACCAGTTTGCAGTTTTTGCTAGGTATCACTTAATAACAACCATTTAATTTTCATTTACTTATAATATTCATGTCGTATAATTTTGAAATGAAAACAGTATTTGCATTCTTAAGATCCCTTTCAACAGGTAATAAAATAGTTTTATATTTGAATATAGGGTATATGTTAATGAATTCTAGTTCATGAAAAATATAAAACACACGCTCACACAATAGGTTTTTTTGAAAAAAGTTATAATACAGTTTCACTAAATGATTTTGATTAGCTAGCAGGACTTCTACTGTATTAAGGTAATTCCTAAGGGTGTGCAAATATATATATTTATACTTGCACATCACTGACTGTGAAAAATATGTACTAAGTTATAGAGGATCTGTTCTCTTTAGTTACTTTATCTTATAAGTATGCTTTTATTTACTCCTCAAGGATTTTATTTATTCCCAAAATTTTGTTCAGTTCTAAAGATTTTATTGTACTTATATAAATAACTTAAAAGAAAACTGCATTTTTATCTCAGTAAATGACAGTTTTCAAAGCAATCGAGAATGTCTTGATCTATGGAAGTGCACTCACTTCTGAAGAGGATTACAAGCACAGCTGAATTATTACGTGTGACGGCCTTTAGAAATAAAATAATTTCAAGATCTGAGAATTATTTTGCTGCAATTCTATATAATCTAACTATTAACTGAGCCATTTAGGATTACATTCTCAAGAGTATAAGACTATGTTATTATATGGTTGCATAAAAAACTGTTTAGTTCTTGATTACCTACATGAGTTGAGTTTGCTATGAGCTTTGGAGCTATACAAGTCATACCAATAAGGTTCAAAGACCATACACCAACTCATTAATTCTTATCAAATGAAATTTACTATTAGAGTTTTTAATAATAAATGCTTAGTGTTTGAAGAGATACACACTGGCCAAATGAATTATGTTTCCTGAATTGCAAATTGAATTCGTGTGTAGAGTGATAAAGCATGCAACTTTTCTTATGACTTAAGTTACACTTAATTAGAATGTTGGTATAAGTAAGGTGTACGAGTGCTTTTCATTGAGAATGAAGTAAAATGGGAAAATGACAGATTTTCTACCATTTGAAAAGAGTTTATAGTTGGTGCCCTGCTCTGTAGGGCCCCCATTCTCGGGAACATTGAAAGGTAAACTTTCTACCGGGTTCTTAAAACAGCCACATGTCGAAGGTTTGCTGAAATCAAACCTGCCAGTCCCTTCTAGGAGACGTAACTGCGCTTCGAGCAATGTTTCTCTATAGGGCTTTAATCGGTATCTTCTAACAACGGTACGGCAGAACAGAGCCTTTACTCGTGTTTGAAACTGACACAAATTGCCAAATCCAAAGTTTCCTAACAGATTTCAGCTCTCGAACTACGTGCTGGTGAGAATTGCAGAGGATAGGAATGCATATCAAAAGTCAGAGATATAATCACTCATTTCCTACTGAAATACAAAAATCTGTTTTACAGTAGAAGTGTTGGGGCAGACACTGGGCCTCTAAGGATTGAAACGGATAATGTGGCCGGATGAATCCTGCTACACCTTATTTTGCCCGGATGGATAGCTTAATTTGGTGCAAAACCTACGGATCCATTGATCCATCTTGACCCAATTCGCACTGTGTAAGGGTTTCATGGGAGTATCATGATCGCGGTCTTGCAAAATTTAAGAGTGTAAAACAAACAGCAATGACATACTTAGAACATTATACTGGCAGATCAAGTGCACCCTGTAATGTTGCATTTTTTACCCCTGATGATGAGATTGAAAAATTCTCGCGGACACAATAAAGCAACTTACATATCACGCCAGGATATGTTCAAAATTTGTTTTCTGAACATCAGTCTGACTTCAGCACTTTCTCCCTGCAAGGCCATCCTGAATCGTAACCTCGACAGGAAATGTGAGGGATAAGATGGAAAGACACATCCCATATCACTCTCATCTTCCACCTTAATTCTATAAGATATAAAAGCTGTGTATATTCAATGCTTGGTATTATTTAAGCAAATGTAATTCCAGAAGCATGTAGACTTGATGCCCAAACAAATCAGAGCACTTATCCGTGCAAAAGACGGTCCAATAAAATATTGATCTTGGGTTTCAAATTTATTGAACACTGTGTGTAGTTATTTTTAAAACTAAGTATCAAAAGCTGCAAATAAATCTGTAATGTGAATTATTTTTAGCTTTTTATAAAACTAGAGAATTGGGTTATGACCAAAACAATGATAAATTTAACTCTTATTTATCCAATCATCTTTCTTAAACATCATCTAATTTCTTAAAAATATTGCAACAAAATCCATTATTCTTGCATTCAAACTCTTGCCTCCATATACAGTTAATATTTATAAGTACTTATTGAAGTTTAGATTATGCAGTCATACATGCTCTTGGAAAAAGATGAAGAAAATCTTAAATATTAATTAACTTCCTAAATGCAAAACATGAAATTTTAGATCTCTGTTTAAAATTTATTTCATAGATAGAGTACGCACTATCTATAAGTTTCGTTGCATTTAATTAATTCAGAAACATCCGATCAATTTATGAGCTCTCACCCATTTGATTAGAATGTCAATTATCCACAACGTCCATTCTACGATCTATTCAATTCATCAGGATGTGACAAACCAAAATGGATTTCTCACTCACTTCACTTAAATTTCTATAAACTGGTAACTCCTACAGTTTTCTGAAGTGACATTTTAGATTAGACAAGAGTCATCTATCTTATCGTGGTTATTCAAAGATGTAAGGCATTTTAGTGTTGTTGTTATGTTCCGTTAACTATTTCAACTATTTGTACTCTTTGGTATCAGGTCATTTAAATCGTTCACATTTGCACCCAATACAATGTCATTTAGACTCCTTTAATTGTTTTCACTTTCTTCGTTATTTATATTTACCAATAGAAAGTCGTATATGCATTCTCGAAGAATGCTGAATTTCTATGACCTTTAATGTGATCTTAATACGATTGTAAAGGTAATATAGAAGTAACGATCAAATAATCGGTTATTTTAAGCTCCAGATAGCAAGGAGTTTACGTTCTTGTCAAAATTACACTTATGATTTTAATTTTCTAGGTTTAAAAATATTAAAGAATTATAGATATACTTTTCTCTCGAATTTAAAAAAAGTTTGCTCTTTATTACTCAGATCATTTTTTTAAAAAAAATCCATTTTATCAAAATGTACAAGCAAACAAAAATTACTATAGATTTTACCTAACAATGTTTAATTTAAAATGAAAAAAAAATATTTGAAAATCATTTAAAAGATTTAAATGTAAGTGAAGAAATAGACCATATTCTATGTTAATGCACATTTCTATGTGTTCACGAGAAATTTTTGTAGTCACAATGCTAAATTTAATAGATTAAGTTTTAGGAGATAGTATCTGCTACAGTACTTATTAGAATTTGACATATATACATGTACAATTTGTATTGATTGCATTAATTATTTATTTCTACAGGACCAACTATTTTTTTCGTCCAAATAACAATAATTATTATAATAAGAACAAATCATTTGTGCAAATGTTATAAACTTAGTAATGCTTAAATAATAATGTACGTGAAAAATATCGTCATCAGATTTTATTCTAGTTTATCAACAAGTAATTTCTTAAAAAACATTTTCAGACGCTAAGACATGAAGCTATTTGTGTAAGCAATTATGTAATTATTAATTGCAAAGTAAAAATTATGTATGGTTAAGTTATGTGAGTTCGATATGATTTTCTAAAATTTTTACATTTTGTAGAAAGCCTTAAATTATTATTAAGTATATTCGATGCTCGACAGTTTGAAATGTTTTATTTTTAAAGGGGTAGAATACTAAAAGGATATTTTTAAGATATTATTGAATTATTAATCACTGAATCGGAAAAATATAAGCATTCTTGAAGTAAGAGACTTCAAGAATATCTATAAGTAGATATCTTCATGATATGCCATTGCCCTAAAACATTTTTTGACAATCATATATCCATAGAAATATAATGCGTGTTTTAAGAAGAAATATTCGATTATTAACAGTAATCAATAAATTATATTTCAAATTAATGAATTACTTACAACGTAGCAAATTATATTAAACAATAAAGTATAACAAAAGATAAAAACAAAGTTATCACCATCAGATAAAATTTAAAGTACTTTTGTAAATGTCAAGGAAGTCATTTTAACTTCAATTAGAAAAGCAATTGCATATATATAATGCACAATTTCTTAGAATTTTTTAGAATATATTTTTTTTCCAAGTGAAGTAAATTTTTTTATTGTTAATAATTACTAATAACTTGTTATAAGACTGTAAATAATATAAAAAACATTAAAAGTTAATTTTAAACAAATTTCTTTACGCATTAAGGGGTCATATACCTTTTAAAATTTCCGGAAAATCGATTTTTTTATTATTATTTTATTTTATAGAGCAAACCTTTCTGAGTTTTTTAAAAGAAACCGCATGCAGATATTCCCAATATCACGGAAGTTTTAAGACAAAAAGAGCAGAAAAGGTAATTTAAATATTGCTTACATTTTGCCTCCAGGGTGACAGCTGTCATGTCGCTGGTGACAGCTGGTGTTTCTCTGTTTCTAATATTTTCATTCTAATTATTATCAAATGCTTGAATCTGCTTCCCAAATATTATTATTATTGTTCTGAACATTAACTACAACTTCTACTTACTTTTATAAACTGCTGTTTTGTTTTGAAAAAAGTGATTTGTGATTCTATACTGCTTCGTTTTCTGATTTTCACATAGTATCTTTTATATTCTAAAATAAGTTTTAGGAAAATATTAATTTTTTAAAACTTTTGAATGATGAATCTGATTGAATCTGCCAAACGACTATCCGGTAAACGTCCCGTGCTGAAGTTGATTGGTAATATGTACACGAGGTGCAAAGTTGTACACAGTGTGGATGAAATACTAAACAACAGTGCATCTGGAAAAAGATTCAGTTGCAAGATATTGATTCATCTTTTGAACATGATGACGGTTTTGATGGCTATAGAGTGTTTGATAAACTATGTTTACAAACATTCAACTTTGCTTCTTGCAAAATGTGGTGGAGATATTGAAACTCACAGAAAATGTGTTAGAGGGTTTGTCTTTAGTGTTTTTCTTGATTGAATGCAAGAACTGTAAAGAATTTTATGTTCGTTTAGAAATTCAAAAATGCTGGGTACAAGAAAACATTCCAGAAATAAACAGACGCTTTGTGTACGCAATGAGAGGACAATTGGACAGGGTCACGCAGCAATGACAACTTTCTGTGGTGTTATGGACTCTTCCTCCTCCAGCTGCTGAAAACTTCTATAATAATATTATAAAACAAAACTGCAATTGTGTAGTAAAGCAGTTGCAGAAGCTTCAATGCAAAGTGCAGCTTTGAAGAGGTAACTTTGACAAATTCTTCCTGATATAATAATTAGTGGAGATGGAACGTGGAAAACCCGTGGCTTTTCTTCTCGTGTTGGTGTGTGTGCTGTTATAGAGACAAAAACAGGAAAGTGTATTGATGCGGAAGTGATGTCTTCTTTCTGTAAGGGATGGATTCTGAAACGAAGAAAAGGGTCACCTGCTTACAAAAGTGGAAAAATTCTTCACGTTAAAGAATGTTTGAAACCACAAATGGCTCAGCTGGCATGATGGAGACTGTGGGAATGGTTCGTATGTTTCCAGCTGTTCAATAAGTCATCGTTCTGTGAGATATACATCTTACATTGGGATGGCGATTCCAAAAACATTCTCATCTATTACTGCATCCAATCCGTATGGAGAAGATATCACAGTTTCAAAATTGAATGTGTTGACATGTTCAAAACGAATGGAACTCGTTTACGAAAAATTAAACAAATGAAATCCAAAACTCGGTGATGGGAAGTCGATTGGTGGAAAGGAAGGTTGACTTCGACAGAATGATCGACTTAATCACAACATACTATGGAAATGCAATCCGACAAAATAAAACATGCCTGTCGGATATGCGAAAAGCTGTTTGGGCTGTATATTCTTACATACATTCAAGTGACGAAGAACCATTGCACAGTTTTTGTCCTATAGGTCCTAATTTTGGTGTAAATATCAAAATGAAGTATTAGAGGGTAGGTGTGGAATCTTTAAACACAGTAACAAATTGCCAGAGGCAGTAATGGATGCCATATAAAACCTGTATTTAATGATCTATCACAACCTAAACTCCTACAAAATGTCTGTGGGTAAAACCCAAAAATAATAATGAATCCATTAACTCATTAATATGGAAAATTATGCCCAAAACTTTAGGTTGTGGTAGAAAGATTGTTGATATTTCTACAAACAGGCAATTAATATTTTAATGATGGCAATCAAGGCAGACTAAAAATTGGCGCAAATCGCTTGGTCTGACTGTTGGTAAATTTGCGCAAAAAATTTGTTACACTTGTAGATTTTAAAAAAGAATTCAGACTGCAGAGCGACATTTTAATCTCCGCAATAAAAGAAGCAAAAGGACAGGTTAAAAGAATGCAATGTAGCCACTTGCAAAAAATTAACTGAAAAAGAGGGAACATCGTATGCATGTGGCGAATTTTAACATTTTAGAATCATAGTAATACACTGCTTCATATCACAAATTATTTAATATTTATAGTAAGTACTTGTTAATTAAGATATTAATTGTTTCCATTAAGTAATATTTATAAATTTTAACTTTATTTTGAAGAAATGGGAAATCACTTTTGTTGTATTTTTGATTATTTTGTAGCTGGATATTGTTTCGATGCTTGTACTGCATTGGTAAAATATATGTTTTAGTTATAATAATTTTAATAAATTGAAGTTTATTGACTATAAAAAACTTCATACATTAGTTTTAATTTCTAAAAATTTAGTTGTTGTTTGAGTAACCAGAATAATATATATATATATATAACTGTGGTAAATTTTATGTTTGATGTGTCAATTTTCTCAGAAACGTCATTTTTCTCTACATTACGCGCATGATATTTTCAAACCGTTCCATGGAAAATGATCAAATTTTTACTGAGATTCTTGACCATATCTGTACTTAAAATAACGAACCAGTTTGAATTTTAATGAAAATTTAAATTACAAATAAAAATAATAGCGAAAAATTTTTAAAATTTTATAGTTAAATTTTAAATTTCGTTGCAGTTTACTAAAAATTTTGTAAATCAGTGTTTCATGCTTCGTCATTTTAAAGATAACACAATTTCCAACACTGAGCAAAAATTTCATCAAAAAATATTGGTAACTTTTTTTTATAAAGCTGCGCGTAATGCATATCACTTGCGAAAAGAAAACCAAAATTTCTTTTTGTAATTATCTAATTAAAAATGTGTTTGTTGGATATGTTTTAAGTAAAGTAATATCTATTTGTTTATTCCTCCAAAATTTACATTCCAGGAAACAATAATAAAAAAATTATAGAGCTTTAAAGAGCTCACTATTTTTAACCATTTTCGACTTTTTAAAAGGTATGTGACCCCTAATCATTCTTTCACAATGCAGTCATTTTGACTGCTTTTGGACAATATAGATATTTATACTAAGTTTCAGTCTTTCTAGTGTTAAAAGTGTTCCGTGAACGTAATAAGCGTTTGTTTAATGTGAGATGATTTAAAAAGTTTTTATTATTAAACATTTCAATAAAAAAAATTATAACCCTACATCTCTAGTCATCTACAGTAAAAATACAGCTCAGCATTCGCCTAAATATAAGAAAAAATCTATAAGTAGAAAAACCAACTCATTAATTGAATCATTTCCATTGAAAATAATCCGCCTATGAACGCTAAGCCAAAAAGCTGGGAATGGCAAAGCAGCCTTATAAAACTCTCGCCTTGACGGCGTTTCCCTTATTTAAAAGTACTTACGACGATGTCATAAATGAGCGACTATTGCTAGAGAAATACTACAACCAAAATCAAACGAAGGGAAATTTTTAGGTTCTGCTTCCCGCAATAAAATAACACTGAAAATACGCAGTCCTAAAATTTGTCGTTTAACTTTCCAGCAATTTCATTAGCATGAACACTTCCAGTCGTATTCCGACTGTGCTTTTTGTTGCTTCCTTTCGAAGGAGAAAGCAGCAAAAAAAAAGATTAAAAATGAAAATATTTCTCCAGGCGGCGTTAATTAAACTGCTTCAAAGCGATGTCACATTAACAGGAGAGATTAAAAATGGGCCGTAAGTTCTATGCACACTTGACAGAATTGAAAGCAGGGACAACTTTACTTCAGGTTCTCAATTAAAGCGTAGGAGTTTATTGGCTACCTAATCTGACGATTTATCTCCCCGAAGTCGCTTCGAACCATCATTAAGGTCTTCTATTAACGTATCTTGTCCTTTGTCGAAGCATGCCACCGCCAAAATTACAAAAGTAGGTTATTGGTAGGAAGGAGGCCACTATTTCATCCAGTTTTTGCAGGACCACAAGCACCTTTTTGGCTGCGATTATGGTATTTAGCTTAGTTGTCTTGATAGAGACTTTCCAAAAATGGCCGAAATGAGCCGTGAAAAATATCCGCCAATTTAAAGTTAGGGGTATATGTATGTCTCGTATTTTGTTTACTCAAGACAATTGTGAATAAACATGTATTTTTTAGTTTTGCATTATGTAAAGAACGTTCCTATTTAATGGGCTTTTAGAGATGAAAGGATTTTGCAAGATATACTTGTATTTAAGTAATTCATTTGCCTGCCTGTTGGTACAATACTACGACACTTGAACAGTTAATATGTTTAATTGAAACTAAGGATCTCTTTTATAAAAACACATTGGCAACTTGCGGCTTTTTCAAATAAACAACAGGGAGTAATTTATTTATAAAAAGGCTTAATAAATCCATATTTTTCACACTTATTTGAAACAAGGATTCGGTAACATATGTTGAGGATGATTCATATAATTTAATTTTATGATTATTATGAACAATAATGTTATTGCCTTAATTTTAACTGAAGCAATATTAAATATTTATACCTATATACAGAATACAATAAATATATAATATTCAGCTTAAAGAGTTAGTAGCCAAAAATTAAAAATAATTGCTGCCGACATTGATGTTTTCCTTTTGAGATGAGTTACAGGTTTACATAAATATTGAAACATTTTGTCTCCCCACATTAAATGTATTACTGTATATTTATACCTTTTAAAACTTTCTGTCTTACATCCCCTATCAACTAAAAACAGTGGACGTCTTATGTACGGAAGAAAGAAAAATTAACGAGTATCTGAAACGCAGTGGTAACGAAAAACTGAATTCCTCCCCTCAGAAATATATATCTGTTTTCTCTTATGTCCACTAATTTGCACAACTTATATTTCTTTTCTTACTGGTTTCTCACATCAATGGAAGTTAAGCTTCCTCTTTTGTTTAGTAAATATTTTTAATAAAAATACTAGGTATCCTTTTGAATTAAATTGACTCTACCCAAAGCAAAATAAGTGTTGGTAAATTTAAATGGAATTTTATTGTTATGATAGCTTTATTCAACTGCACTTGATAATGTCTTTGTACAAAGTATTTTTGATTGCACTTCTGAGTTATTAAACAAAAAGGGATAAGAAAACTAGAAGTAAGAAATTGACTGCTCTTCAAAGAATCATTAACTTACACATAACTCATTAATTTAATCCTAGGTTATCTGAATCTTCGTTAATTAAAGCATAAATAAGGAACAAAGAAACATTTATAATGAAATGCACAAGATCTGACAAAAAAATCCGTTTCCTGTCTTTTCAATAAACTCATAATTAATTTGTAATAATTCTGTTAATTTAGGATAAATCACTATAATACATAATTTTCTATAAAAGTATTTTCTGGTTCTATAATGATATGATAAATTTAATCTACCATATTAAAGGGATTACACTAATATAATAATTGTATTGTTTCAGATTTGTGTTCAAACATAGTAAAATAACATAAAGTACTTTTCGTGTTGTTTTACAAAAAGAAAATTGCTTTTGATAAACTTTATCGTGAAGAAACTGAAAGTATAGATTTAGAGGGGACCAATTTCTATCACCGACCTTTATGGGAACCAATTTTTTCTTGCCAAATAATTTTTGATACATATAAATGATTTCCTCGATATATTACTTGAAAACAATATAATGATATTATTTCTGCTTAATGCTACTTTTCTGGTTCCCAAATGATGGAAATTTTTTTTATAAAACTATTTCTTGGTGAAACTTGTTTGATGAATATCATTGTTATATCTTCGTAAAGAATGTAACAATTATGGGGAAAATTCCATCCAAAACCAGTCAAACAACAAACTATTTTTTGTGGTATATAGCTTGCTACTTAGGTAAAACTAAAAGCGCAGCGGAATGATTTTAATCCATTAGATCATTGAGAATTATAAAGCGTATGATATCCGAGCATATTTGCATATACCATAGCATACTCAGAACACAAAAAGTTTATGACATCAATGATGCTTTACGTATCAAAATCATAATACAGGTATATATTTAACTTAAATGGGTTCATCTTATTCTTCCTCTTATAATCACGCAGAATTCAATTGCTGATGGGTTTGAAAAAGTACAGTGAGATTTGGACTTTTATTTTAAGGATTGGTCTTACTTGATAGCTTAGGAGCAGTGGTCCCCAATCCCTCTTTAACCCGGACCGGTATCGGACCGTGGATCAAATTTGGGTACTGACCACCCAAGAAACATTAAACTCTTTCCATTTCATTTATTGGGGTGTATTTCTAGGTTTGGGGCTATTTTCCCATGGAAATTACATTTCATTTCTTGGTGTAGCTGTATTTTATTCTGAAAGCATATTTAAATAGAGTTAAATTAAAATTTTTAAATCCAAATAAACTAAAATATAAACAATCACATCTCTACCACCAACAGCGGGCCATGGTAAAATTATCAAACATTGACCGGTCCGTGGTGATAAAAGGTTGGGGAGCATATTTATATAGAGGTAGCGTGCCCAACCTGTTGCCCCAAGATTGCGAGTTCGATCCCGGCTAGAGTACAAAGGTTTTCTTGATTATGAAAAGTCGGAAAGGCACGCATGTGATATAACTATGTGGCTTGTAAAGATTCTCCTTGAGTATCAATTTGGCACTGATACTCTGGAGAAAAATTAAATACACTACTATTTAGCATCCGATGAGAGATTGAATCTGAAATTCAAAATATCAGAATTTTAGTAGCGGAACTGCCACTCAATGGTGCTACCGGCGAAAATCTCTCATACATGGAGACTTGCTGTATTTTCAAAAGCTTTACAGACAAAATGCAACCCATCTGAAAGTAGAAAGAAATTTTTTACGAGTTTGGCTCCATTATCTAATTTTTCTTTGAATATGCGTAGATTTCGTCTAATTTTACCAAACTCTCTTATATCATCACGGATGTTATTATTTTCTACTCGTTATAGATTTTCTATTAAATATTCACATTCAACAATTTCTTAATCATTCAATTCCTTTAAATAGGGTTTTCTGATTCATTTCCACTTTTATATTTAGATAGAATTCAAGTAAATGTCTTTCTCAGTATTCTACAATATCTTACTTCTTTTCTGAAAATATATTCATGTATCTATTAATTCCAAAATAGTAAAGTTCTTCAAAACGAAGAAACCAAATTTTATGCATGAAGTATTTGCAAATTCTCTTGAAAACTGAAATAACAACCATGTTTTTGAAACAATTAATCAAAGATTTATAAAAGTAAAATTTAGAAATTTCCGTGCTCACTCTCTCAATTCTCCTGTTATATATATAGAAAATGAGATTTCTTGAAGTTGTTTAACATAATTGGCCCATTAAAATGCAATTAATAAGTATGTAGCACTTACTAATCTCAAATGAGCATTTACATCGATTTTGTAGATATCATGATTAGTCTTTCTCAAGAAGGCTAGGAATAAATATGAACTTCAAAAATATGTAGAATAAATATGGATAATTAATAGGAAAATTAAATATGTTTTTTTTTCTGAAAAGAGTATTTCTTCCATTTACTCTAACGTTTTATTTCAGTAATCATTTGCTTTTTCCCATTTCTCTATTTTTTAATTTGAACAATCTAATTGGGAATTTATTAGTTATGGATATTAAAAATGGACGAATCTCTTCAAAATCCAAATTTAAAAGTTTATTGAGCAAATTTGTTTCCAGTAATTTATTCTTTGAGAACAGAAGCTGACAGTTTTATTAGAAACGATAGCTATGTTACTTTAATGTATTATACCATACTGCCTCTTTTGAGAGAGCATAAAATTAAAATAATAAACATGGACCTATTTTATGATTAGGACCCCTGCATGTGAAGTCTTAATGATATTATTTTCATTTTTCGAACATTTTGTAAATTATTATCTATTAAAACAAAATATCATAATGAAAAATTCTAAATGCATCTCTGCGGTTATCTCAAATACATTTTTATACATTTACATTTTCATTTATCTTTTCTTTTATTTTATTTATTTTACGCATTACTAGCACAATAGCTTGTTCCCTTTTTATGAAAAAAATATGTCATGTATAGTTGATTTAATAAGAAAAATATTTAAGAATGCCGTTCACAAAATGGATAAAATAAATTTTTCTTTGATTTTCGCTATTGCTTTGAATTTCTAAAACATCAAAAAGAATCAACATAAAAATATATTGTTTTCTTCATACATTCCATTTAAAAATAATATGGATTTTTAAAATACTGATAAATTCAAATCATTTGAAGGAAATTAGCGGTAATAAAGAGGTTGATAAACTTGTAAGCAAATTTTCCTCGTAAATAACCAGATACTTGAAATATGAAAGAAAATAAGCCATTAAGTGTGTATTAGAGTCCTGATAGTTCAAATATTAAATAAAAACAATATCTTTCTCAATAAAAAGAGTACAAAATTACTCAATTAAAGAAACTGACACATCCTTACTTCCCTTTCAATCATAATATCTGGATTAAAAGTACTGTAGCGTGTATTAATACACATTATGAAGAAATTCAGAATCCAGTTACATAAAGTATTCCACAAAGAAAAAAAAGGAATGGTGCATTAAGTAAAAAAAGAGAAAAGGAATTACGAGGTTTTAATGATATATCTTCTTGTAATATGCAGATAGACTAGGTGACATAAAAAATTATAAAATTGATTAATGCATTGATATCTGCAAGGACCTTTAAAGCTTTCTTAAGAGGAAAATAAATTACAGCATTATGCTATCATTTATACGAATATAAAAAATCTCTTCCAAAGAATATACTTAAAATTACCACTGTCCAGGAACTGGCACATTGTTATTTTCTCAATCAGTCGGAAATGATGTCCGACTTTTATTTGAATTGTAAATAAAAGAAAGCCCGCCGTCCTTTGTAGAACATGGCTCGATTAGCTGCCAGACCTTGGACTAATAAGCTGTACATCATTTTGGCGTATGTCCTCGTGAAAGACAAATAAAAAGATATCTCTGTAGATGAGAAACTTGAGATAAGGACACCTGGGGTGTAATTTTAGTTCTATGAGTTCAAACGTAAAGAAGGCGTATCGTAAAAAAACTCTTTTTAATAAAGAGCCCATTAAAATTTAGCGGAATTCCAAAATTTCTTTCCTCTTTCGAAAGATAATTTTATCACAGAGAAGTCGGTGTGACCTCACGAACATGCACAGCTGGGAAATGCTTTAAAAAGCTGAGTTTTTCGTCGCCTAATTTGCATGTAGCCAGGAAAGGTTTTACTTTTTCCGAACTGCTAATTGCTGCTGTAATAAAAACGAAGATCATTTACTTAAGATAAAAATTGTCGCTTTTGAATCCGCAGTAAACGGAATTAGCCTTCCATCTTTGAGATAATTATTTTTTGAAAAGAAAAAGTTGGTCTCTTTTCAAATAGCTGTACTCTACATTCAAGCCGAGGACACCTCTGCGGTAAAACAAAATTAAGAACTTACAGTTTCGTCTTTCTGTCGAATGAGTTACGAAGTAGTGTTTTTTAATGACGAATTGGAAGTTTAAAAGGCAGAAATGTCCAACAAAAAATGAACAGGTAATATATAAAGTTCTTAATTTGGCAATGGCTTTAATTGATATTTGAGAGAAAATACGTGTAAACTTCATTAATGTCAGTTTTATTAAAAAATGATTCTTTTAAACTTTGAATTTTAGTTTCTAATACTTAAGACAGGATTTTTTCCACACACACACACAAAAAAAAATACATATAAAGAAATCTTTTACTCGCCTGTTCTCAAAAAAGCGTTCTAGTAATATTAGCCACAGACCTCGTAATTTTGAATCATGATTAAGTCATAAATGCCTTCTCCTGATCTGAACCTGTGGCACAACGGCACAGCTGTCAACTTTTACTAGTCAGTATATGGATGACGTGATTAAGATTATAGGTTAGTCAATTAGGAATACAAAAATGGTAAATAAATATGAAATTAATGTGAACTTCTAAGACAATATTCTCATAAACTTTAAAATTATTTCGAATGTAAGAACCTCTTATATCTATATGAAATAATGGTAATAAGGACAAATAGGAATAAGAATGTGCATTTTTATTCAGTATAAAGCAAAAAAAGAATGCATTCCATTTCAAAATGAACTTAGTCTTTTAATAAGCTCTAAAATTAATTCTTTACGTAAATAACACTTATAAAATGTCATGCACCTTACTCAACACATACATAAGCTCAAAAAGTGTTTAAATCGATTTGCCTTATTTATTGCATGGAAATATGCAACTCATTTAAATCCTACTTTCTGACTTCAAATCACGTTTCCTGACTACAAGACGTAATACCTGAGCAAATCGACACTTGAAAACGTAAAGTCTGCATCGAAGTTTCTAATACCTTTTAGATTTAAAATGAGGGCTGTACGTCATGAATTCACACTATTAGTATGATTTTTGTCAAGCTGGATTTGTGGATGTAATATGGAAATTCGTTTGGTACTGAAAAGCACAGAAAACGTGTTAGCATTGATCATTTTATTATGAGATTTTATATTTTCAAAAAAGAAATGTCCAACTTCCCCAAACTTATAATATTTCTATATAAAACAGGATAAGTAAATGTTTATTCAATAAACATAGATTTAAGGGGATGGTGGACTTTCACAAAGTCAAATTTTGGTCAAAATTGCAATTTTGATTTTTTTTATACTAATAATGTTCCTTATATTTAATTGAATAATTCTATTGAAGTATTTTGCCATTTTAATTAATAATTATCGAATTATTATTTTATTTTTGAAAATAAATGTCTAAAACGTACTTTAATTTGTTCATAAATTTCCCTCTTTCATTGTTACGTAAAATGCTTCTTTTAAGTTTCATATTGCATCATATCTCTCTTTTTAAAAATTTTCTACAACTTATAAAAAGATGAAATAATTCACTAATTTAGCATTCATTTTCTAAAAAAATTTAACTGATCATATTTTGTGTTGTTTTAAATAATCTTGAATGTAAAGTATGTAACAAGTGGAATATTTCATGGAGTAAAGAAAGTTTATCTTTTTTTCATCAAATTTTATTCCGAATTTAAAAATCCATGCACATATATATTTTGTTGTAGTTTACAAATACATAAAAAAAAAATTATGTACATATCTTAAAAACTAATACGCAAGGAGCATCTTTAAAAATAGTTTAAAAATTTAATTTTTTTAAAAAAAATCAGTTTATAGAATTTTTAAAATATATATTTTTTTAAATTATGAAATAAAAATAATCATTTACTTAATGATTCCAATTTCAGCTAATTAAACTAACAATTTAAAAAATCAGATTTAATGGTCCATCATCCTCTTAAAAATAAATAAAGATCTTTTAGTATTTTAAATTTTATGAATGCTGACTACAGAACAGGTAAACGTGCTTTATGTTAAATGTTTTAAAATATATTTTATGATAAAAGTTTTGTACAAATATCTACTCGTGATAGTTACTTTTTTATTTTAAAAGCCTATCTTTCCTAGAATATGTTATTCTCAAAACACTATTATAAATGTTAACTATCATACAAAAAAGGATATTACTATAGATTTATAAAGAATATGGTAAAACAAAATTACAGAATATGAACAAATTTCTCTATGTTTTATAATTTTTCGTTCAAATATACACTCCTACTATATTTTTTAAGATTGTATTGAAGAGGAATTGAAATCTCTGTGAATTTTCAAACTAAAACAATTATTTTACAAAAATTTTAAAAATTTTTGGCAAACTGATTTCCCGTTTTCGAATTTATTATATATATGTTGCATTATTTAATGTTGCTTTTATTAATTACTCTTATACCAGTTTGCAGTTTTTGCTAGGTATCACTTAATAACAACCATTTAATTTCCATTTACTTATAATATTCATGTCGTATAATTTTAAAAAGAAAACAGTATTTGCATTCTTAAGATCCCTTTCAACAGGTAATAAAATAGTTTTATATTTGAATATAGGGTATATGTTAATGAATTCTAGTTCATGAAAAATATAAAACACACGCTCACACAATAGGTTTTTTGAAAAAAAGTTATAATACAGTTTCACTAAATGATTTTGATTAGCTAGCAGGACTTCTACTGTATTAAGGTAATTCCTAAGGGTGTGCAAATATATATATTTATACTTGCACATCACTGACTGTGAAAAATATGTACTAAGTTATAGAGGATCTGTTCTCTTTAGTTACTTTATCTTATAAGTATGCTTTTATTTACTCCTCAAGGATTTTATTTATTCCCAAAATTTTGTTCAGTTCTAAAGATTTTATTGTACTTATATAAATAACTGTGGAAATTTTTTATGTTTGTTTCAATTTTCAGAACGTCTTTTTCTCATTACGCCATGATATTTCAAAACCCTTTTCCCAGGGAAAAATGATCAAATTTTACTGAGATTCTGACCTATCTGTACTTAAAATAACGAACCAGTTTGAATTTTTAATGAAAAATTTAAAATTACAAATAAAAAATAGCGAAAATTTTTTTAAAATTTTATAGTTAAATTTTAAATTGTTATAGTTTACTAAAAATTTTAAATCAGTGTTTCATGCTTCGTCATTTTAAAGATAACACAATTTCCAACACTTAGCAAAAATTTCATCAAAAATATTGGTAACTTTTTATAAAGCTGGCGTAATGCATATCACTTTGCAAAAAGAAACCAAATTTCTTTTGTAATTATCTAATTAAAAATTTATCCCAATTAAAATGTTTTTTGTTGGATATGTTTTAAGTAAAGTAATATCTATTTGTTTATTCCTCCAAAATTTACATTCCAGGAAACAATAATAAAAAAATTATAGAGCTTTAAAGAGCTCACTATTTTTAACCATTTTCGACTTTTTAAAAGGTATGTGACCCCTTAATCATTCTTTCACAATGCAGTCATTTTGACTGCTTTTGGAAAATATATAGATATTTATACTAATTTTCCCAGTCTTTCTAGTGTTAAAAGTGTTCCGTGAACGTAATAAGCGTTTGTTTAATGTGAGATGATTTAAAAAGTTTTTATTATTAAACATTTCAATAAAAAAAATTATAACCCTACATCTCTAGTCATCTACAGTAAAAATACAGCTCAGCATTCGCCTAAATATAAGGAAAAATCTATAAGTAGAAAACCAACTCATTAATTGAATCATTTACTGGAAAATAATCCGCCTATGAACGCCAAGCCAAAAGCTGGGAATGGCAAAGCAGCCTTGTTAAAACTCGCCTTGACGGCGTTTCCCTTATTTAAAAGTACTTACGACGATGTCATAAATGAGCGACTATTGCTAGAGAAATACTACAACCAAAATCAAACGAAGGGAAATTTTTAGGTTCTGCTTCCCGCAATAAAATAACACTGAAAATACGCAGTCCTAAATGGTCGTTTAACTTTCCAAAGTACTTCATTAGCAAGGAACACTTCAGTCGTATTCCGACTGTGCTTTTAAAGCAAGCTTCTTCGAAGGAGAAAAAGAAAGTAAAAAAGATTAAAAAAATGAAAATATTTCCTCCAGGCGGTGTTAATTAAACTGCTTCAAAGCGATGTCACATTAACAGGAGAGATTAAAAATGGGCCGTAAGTTTCATGCACACTTGGACAGAATTGAAAGCAGGGACAACTTTACTAGGCGTTCAATTAAAGCGTAGGGAGTTTATTGGCCACCTAATCTGACGATTTATCTCCCCCGAAGTCGTTGAACCATCATTAAGGTCTTCATTAACGTATCTTGTCCTTGTCGAAGCATACCGCCAAAATTACAAAGAGGTTATTGGTAGGAAGGGGAGGCCACTATTTCATCCAGTTTTTTGCAGGACCACAAGTTAATTTTGCTGCGATTATGGTATTTAGCTTAGTTGTCTTGATAGAGACTTTCCAAAAATGGTCGAAATGAGCCGTGAAAAATATCCGCCACTTAGTTAGGGGTATAAGGTATGTCTCGTATTTTGTTTACTCAAGACAATTGTGAATAAACATGTATTTTTTTTAGTTTTGGTATTATGTAAAAGAACGTTCCTATTTACTGGCTTTTAGAGATGAAAGGATTTTGCAAGATATACTTGTATTTAAGTACTCCATTTGCCTGCCTGTTGGTACATTACGACACTTGAACAGTTAATATGTTTAATTGAAACTAAGGATCTCTTTTATAAAAACACATTGGCAACTTGCGGCTTTTTCAAATAAACAACAGGGAGTAATTTATTTATAAAAAGGCTTAATAAATCCATATTTTTCACACTTATTTGAAACAAGGATTCGGTAACATATGTTGAGGATGATTCATATAATTTAATTTTACATGATTATTATGGGAACAATACACGTTATTGCCTTAATTTTTAACCGAAGCAATATTAAATATTTATACCTATTATACAGAATACAATAAATATATAATATTCAGCTGAAAGAGTTATTAGTAGCTAAAATTAAAATAATTGTTGCCGACATTGATGTTTTCCTTTGAGATGAGTTACAGGTTTACATAAATATTGAAACATTTGTCTTCAATATTAAATGTAGTACTGTATATTTATACCTTTTAAAACTTTCGTCTTACATCCCCTTATCAACTAAACAGTGGACGTCTTATGTACGGAAGAAAGAAAAATTAACGAGTATCTGAAACGTGGTAACGAAAACTGAATTCCTCCCCCTCAGAAATATATCTGTTTTCCTTATGCTCAATAATTTGCAGGAGTTAAATTTATATTTTCTTACCGGTTTCTCACATCAATGGAAGTTGCTTCCTCTTTTGTTTAATAAATATTTTTTTAATAAAAATACTAGGTCTCCTTGAATTAAATTGACTTCACCAGTTAAAATAAGTGTGTTGGTAAATTTAAATGGAATTTTATTGTTATGATAGCTTTATTCAACTGCACTTGATAATGTCTTTGTACAAAGTATTTTTGATTGCACTTCTGAGTTATTAAACAAAAAGGGATAAGAAAACTAGAAGTAAGAAATTGACTGCTCTTCAAAGAATCATTAACTTACACATAACTCATTAATTTAATCCTAGGTTATCTGAATCTTCTGTTAATTAAAGCATAAATAAGGAACAAAGAAATGATTTATAATGAAATGCACAAGATCTGACAAAAAAAAACTAAGCCTGTCTTTTTCAATAACTCATAATTAATTTAGCACAATATTCTGTTAATTTAGGATAAATCACCATAATACATGTAATTTTTCTATAAAAGTATTTTCTGGTTCTATAATGATATGATAAATTTAATTCACCATATTAAAGGGATTACACTAATATAATAATTGTATTGTTTCAGATTTGTGTTCAAACATAGTAAAATAACATAAAGTACTTTTCGTGTTGTTTTACAAAAAGAAAATTGCTTTTGATAAACTTTATCGTGAAGAAACTGAAAGTATAGATTTAGAGGGGACCAATTTAATACCGACCTTATGGAACCATTTTTTCTTGCCAAATAATTTTTGATACATATAAATGATTTCCTCGATATATTACTTGAAAACAATATAATGATATTATTTCTGCTTAATGCTACTTTTCTGGTTCCCAAATGATGGAAATTTTTTTTATAAAACTATTTCTTGGTGAAACTTCTGTTTGATGAACATCATTGTTACATTCGTAAAGAATGTAACAATTAAGTGGGAAAATTCCATCCAAAACCAGTCAAAACAAACTATTTTTGTGGTATAGCTTGCTACTTAGGTAAAACTAAAAGCGCAATGGAATGATTTTAATCCATTAGATCATTGAGAATTATAAGCGTATGATATCCGAGCATATTTTACGGTATACCATAGCATACTCAGAACACAAAGTTAAGGACATCAATGATGCTTTCTACGTATCAAAATCATAATACAGGAATATATTTAACTTAAATGGGTTCATCTATTCTTCCTCTATAATCACGCAGAATTCAATTGCTGATGGGTTTGAAAAGTACAGTGAGATTTGGACTTTTATTTTAAGGGATTGTCTACTTGATAGCTTAGAGCAGTGGTCCCCAACCCCTTAACCGGACCGGTATCGGACCGTGGATCAAATGGTACTGGACCACCAAAAACATTAAACTCTTTCCATTTTATTTATTGGGGTGTATTTCTCTAGGTTTGGGGCTATTTTCCCATGGAAATTACTTCATTTCTTGGTGTAGCTGTATTTTATTCTGAAAGCATATTTAAATAGAGTTAAATTAAAATTTTTAAATCAAATAAACTAAAATATAAACAATCAACATCTCTCTACCACCAACAGCGGGCCATGGTAAAATTATCAAACATTGACCGGTCCGTGGTGATAAAAAGGTTGGGGAGCATTGGCTTATATAGAGGTAGCGTGCCCAACTCGTTGCCCCAAGATTGCGAGTTCGATCCCGGCTAGAGTACAAAGGTTTTCTGATTGCGAAAGTCGTAGGCACGCATGTGATATAACTATGTGGCTTGTAAAAGATTCCTTGAGTATCAATTTGGCACTGATACTCTGGAGAAAATTAAATCACACTACTATTTAGCATCCGATGAGAGATTGAATTGAATAAATTCAAATATCAAATTTTAGTAGCGGGAACTGCCACTCAATGGTGCCACCGGCGAAAATCTCTCATACATGGAGACTTGCTGTATTTTCAAAAGCTTTACAGACAAAATGCAACCCATCTGAAAGTAGAAAGAAATTTTTTACGAGTTTGGCTCCATTATCTAATTTTTCTTTGAATATGCGTAGATTATTCAATTTTACCAAACTCTCTTATATCATCAATGGATGTTATTATTTTCATTTCGTTATAGATTTTCTTATTAAATATTCACATTCAACAATTTCTTAATCATTCAATTCCTTTTAAATAGGGTTTCCTTTCTGATTCATTTCCACTTTAGTATTTAGATAGAATTCAAGTAAATTGTCTTTCAGTATTCTACAATATCTTACTTTTCTGAAAATATATTCATGTATCTATATTAATTCCAAAATAGTAAAGCTCCTTCAAACGAAGAAACCAAATTTTATGCATGAAGTATTTGCAAATTCTCTTGAAAACTGAAATAACAACCATGTTTTTGAAACAATTAATCAAAGATTTATAAAAGTAAAATTTAGAAATTTCCGTGCTCACTCTCTCAATTCTCCTGTTATATAGAAAAATGAGATTTCCCTTGAAGTTGTTTAACATAATTGGCCCATTAAAATGCAATTAATAAGTATGTAGCACTTACTAATTCAAATGAGCATTTACATCGATTTTGTAGATATCATGATTAGTCTTTCTCAAGAAGGTTAGAATAAATATGAACTTCGTAAAAAATATGTAGAATAAATATGGATAATTAATAGGAAAATTAAATATGTTTTTTTTTTCTGAAAAGAGTATTTCTTCCATTTACTCTAACGTTTTTATTTCAGTAATCATTTGCTTTTCCCATTTCTCTATTTTTTTAATTTGAAACAATCTTAATTGGGAATTTATTAGTTATGGATATTAAAAAAATGGACGAATCTCTTCTAAACTAAATTTAAAAGTTTATTGAGCAAATTTTGTTTCCAGTAATTTCTCTATTCTTTGAGAACAGAAGCTGACAGTTTTATTAGAAACGATAGCTATGTTACTTTAATGTATTATACTATACTGCCCTTTTTGAGAGAGCATAGAAATAAAATAATAAACATGGACCTATTTTATGATTAGGGACCCCTGCATGTGAAGTCTTAATGATATTATTTTCTATTTTTCGAACATTTTGTAAATTATTATCTATTAAAACAAAAATATCATAACAAAAATTCTTAAATGCATTCTGCGGTTATCTCAAATACATTTTTTATACATTTACATTTTCATTTATCTTTTCTTTTTTATTTTATTTATTTTACGCATTACTAGCAATAACAGCTTGTTCCCTTTTTTATGAAAATATGTCATGTATAGTTGATTTTTAATAAGAAAAATATTTAAGAATGCCGTTCACAAAATGGATAAAAATAAATTTTTCTTGATTTTCAAGTTATTGCTTTGAATTTCTTAAAACATCAAAAGAATCAACATAAAAATATATTGTTTTCTTCATACATTCCATTTAAAAAATAATATGGATTTTTAAATAATGATAAATTCAAATCATTTGAAGGAAATTAGCGGTAATAAAGAGGTTGATAAACTTGTAAGCAAATTTCTTCTCGTAACAATCAGATACTTGAAATATGAAAGAAAATAAGCCATTAAGTGTGTATTAGAGTCCTGATAGCACCAACATAAATAAAAAACAATATCTTTCTCAATAAAAAAGTACAAAAATTACCTAATTAAAGAAACTGACACATCCTTACTTCCTCAATCATAATATTCGATTAAAAAGTACTGTAGCGTGTATTAATACACATTATGAAGAAATTCAGAATCCAGTTAAGATAAAGTATTCCACAAAGAAAAAAGGAATGGTGCATATAAAAAAGAGAAAAGGAATTACGAGGTTTTAACGATATATCTTCTTGTAATATGCAGATAGACTAGGTGACATAAAAAATTATAAAATTGATTAATGCATTGATATCTGCAAGGACTCAGAAAGCTTTCTTAAGAGGAAAATAAATTACAGCATTATGCTATCATTTATACGAATATAAAAAAAATCTCTTCCAAAGAATATACTTAAAATTACCACTGTCCAGGGAACTGGCACATTGTTATTTTCTCAATCAGTCGGAAATGATGTCCGACTTTTATTTGAATTGTGTCAAAGAAAGCCCGGGTCGTCCTTTGGGAACATGGCTCGATTAGCTGCCAGACCTTGGACTAATAAGCTGTACATCATTTTGCGTATGTCCCCGTGAAAGACAACAAAAGATATCTCTGTAGATGAGAAACTTGAGATAAGGACACTCTGGGGTGTAATTTTAGTTCTAAGAGTTCAAACGTAAAGAAGGCGCATCGTAAAAAAACTCTTTAATAAAGAGCCCATTAAAATTTAGCGGAATTCCGCACTTCTTTCCTTTTCGAAAGATAATTCTTTATCACAGAGAAGTCGGTGTGACCTCACGAACATGCACAGCTGGGAAATGCTTTAAAAAGCTGAGTTTTTCGTCGCCTAATTTGCATGTAGCCAGGAAAGGTTTTACTTTTTCCGAACTGCTAATTGCTGCTGTAATAAAAACGAAGATCATTTACTTAAGATAAAAATTGTCGCTTTTGAATCCGCAGTAAACGGAATTAGCCTTCCATCTTTGAGATAATTATTTTTTGAAAAGAAAAAGTTGGTCTCTTTTCAAATAGCTGTACTCTACATTCAAGCCGAGGACACCTCTGCGGTAAAACAAAATTAAGAACTTACAGTTTCGTCTTTCTGTCGAATAAGTTACGAAGTAGTGTTTTTTAATGACGAATTGGAAGTTTAAAAGGCAGAAATGTCCAACAAAAAATGAACAGGTAATATATAAAGTTCTTAATTTGGCAATGGCTTTAATTGGATATTTGAGTAGAAAATACGTAAAACTTCATTAATGTCAGTTTTATTAAAAATGATTCTTTTTAAACCTTGAATTTTAGTTTAATACTTAAGACAGGATTTTTTCCAACACACACAAAAAAAAATACATATAAAGAAATCTTTACTCAATGTAATTTTTTTAGAGATATCTTTCTATAATGAACTTTGAAGTTTTTGAAAACGCATGGAAAATTTAAATGAGAAGGAGTAAAAAGGGTTCTAGGTTTGAAATTGGTGATAATTAACCTATACATGATGAGTGACCAATATTTCGACCAAAAGGAATGGTCTCTTAAAGGAAAATTTAGTTCATGCACCAACCAAGAAGATCCTTCCCTTTTGACTGAATTTTGAACATATAACCCATAACTCTCATGTAACGTTTTCAGACAAGACAGAATATAGAATCTCTTCTCAAACATTTTCCCTTACTTTCTGAATCGTTAAGATCTGCAAACAATAGCAATATGCTATGTTGCCATAGAGCGACGATGAAAGTGATGCCAAACGTTGACAAAAAACAAAAGGGGGAATGGAAAAACAGTATATTTGAACTTAAAACTTAGTTAACTTAAAAGGCACTTTTTAATTCTTTATTTTCACATAATGTAAATTTCATTTGATTTACTTTTTTGTAAATAATTCAAGTTAAGTTAATTTTCCATAAATATTTCTTAAAGCAATTGAAGTTACTAATAATAGTAGCTGAGTCATTTGAATCTTACAAAAATATGTTCAAAACAATAGTTTTCTACCACTAATGAAGTATTATAATTTTTTTAATGTTTGGAGTTATTAAGTGCGTAATGTTAAGGGGGACACAGTACGATTCAATTGACAAAAATCGGTAAAAAGAATCATTTCTTCAACTTTTTTAGCCTAAATTATTTTTTATATACTTTTCTATAACCTCACAAAATTTGAAAGCTCTAAGTTTAAAAAACGCAGAGTTGTGATAACTTTTACTTTCGTTTTTCTTTACATCCCAATGACACAAATCAAAACTTTAAACTGACTTATCTCAGAAAGATAAAATTGCTAGTTTGGCTTCATTTAAAACGCTCTTGAGCCTAATACTTGGAACTTTTTTTCACTTGTTGTAAATAACACATGGAATAAAAGTTAGTATGCATTTTTCAATCAAAGCAATAACTATTTTTTAAAAAATAATTGAATTTAGAATTTACACATTTTTTAAAGGAATTTTCAATAAGCATTCATAAAAAAGTATTGAAAGAATACCAATCATGTTATCGTAAAACCCGTCCCAACTTTTGCTATACAGAGTTTGACATACTTGTAAATCAAATTTCGTATATGTGCGCAATTTTGTAGGAGTAGCATTTTAAAATCACTTAATAAGTTTTTCAAGTTTTTCCTTTAAAAAATTAAATGGTTAGATTTTTATTGAATTTTTAGCACAAAATCTGTTTTACATCATACATACATATAGGAGGCAACCGAAAAAATTATGAAAATCATTAAATTAAAAAAAATTATTTAAATTGTGTGTACCATGTCTCCTGAAAACAACCTCTATACATTTAGGAGCACGTTTCTATAATCAAAAAAATAAATATATAAATAAAAATTACATAATATAATCAACTTAAATTTTTAAAAAATTCATAATTTTTTGAAAAATTTTTATAAAAACTAGTTTAAAAATTAAACCCCTTAAAAATTTAAATGGAAAAAAATTTCATAGAACAAATAAAATGATATAAATTAAAACTGTAAGTCAGCACTAAAAACAATATGTAGTTGTTCATAAAGTCGGCAACAATGATACTTGTGATTTCGTAAATATACGACAGGTATAATACTAAGTCAGATAACAATACCTCAGTCAGGTCCATACCACGCCATCGGGGTCTTTGAACCTCGATAACTTTAACATGCATCAGTGACATCAGGACTTAAACAGGCGATTCGACAACATCGGCCAACAACTCGTGACTATTACTCTAAATTACCGTGACTGACAGTCCAGTTTTGAACTTAGTCAAGTACGAAGTCAATACCTTATATGTAACCTCAATTTCAAATTAAACCCCCCAAACTAAGGGTTCCCCTAGTTTATAAATATACATCAACCCTCACAATTGGGAAAAAAAATTGGAAAAACCAATAAAAAAATTCATATCTTAATCTCAAAAATCCTCATAATTAATCCACATAGTTTTACATACATAGCAAACATAGATTGAGCAGGATAAGTAAAGATTCCCAAAAAGTTTAAAATTTAAATGTTTTGCCTTTTTATTTTTTTTAAAAAATTAAAAAATTTTTAAAAAATTATATATATATATATATATATTTTATATAGTATAATAAAAAAAAAGTGAAAAAGTTCTAGATCACAATGCAGTTTTGGTTTAATAATATATATATACTAACTGGTATACCCTTTCTTCCGGGTGAACTAAAAAAAATTAAAACCAAGATTGAAGGAAAAAAGGGTTTTTGGTTAATTTTCAGGGTCAAATTAAACAAAAAAGTTTTTCCCACTGAACAAAAAGGAAAAGAAAAAAAACCCTTTTTTAAAATTTTTAAGTATGTGATCAATGCTAAAAAAAAAGATTTTTATTTATAACTCCCGTAACCTCTTGGGGTCGATTTTTGAAAATACCTCCCAAGCTGATCTCTGCTCAGCAAAAAAACACATTGTTAAAAATTTTTTTTAATGAACGCAAAAAAGTGTAAAAATTTATATCTGAAAGTTAATACTTAATATTACTTTCTGTTGTATTTATTTTATGTTAAAATTGTAATATTCGCAGAAAGCCGTTTTTAAATTATAATGGCGATTTAATAAAAAATATAGGAAATGTTAACGATAAGTAAAGTTGGAAATGCCCTTTTTTCCCAAAGCTCGAGCAAATTATTAAAAATTTAAAAAGGGATATGCAAAAAAAAATCTCCATTTTGGGGAAATTTAACCGTTAGAGCTAAAAATTAATTAAAGATATTCCATTTAAAATTAACTATATACACCGTTCAATTAAAAAAAAGTCAAATCGTTTTCTAAGGGTTTTTAACATAAAAAAACAAAAGACACTTAAATTTTGACAAAACTATTTTTCGGGCAAAATAATAATTTTTGCAATCCATAAATTGCCGACAGCTGAAAAGCAATATCTTCAAAAAAAGCTATTCGCCTTCCCCTAAAATACTCATCATAAAACCCCGTTGCCTATATTTGGAAGAGTTTTAATGAATACCCCTGCTGATTGGTAGAATATTCCTTCTGTTGGTGTGGTGTGGTAGTTGGAGGGGGGTGCCAGTCAGGGTGTCGTCCACGCCCTTGACCATGGTTAAAAATTCGTGGTCCGTTGCCAAAAGCCCTCGTGTAGCTGAACAGTGCGACGTTAATATTCACTCCTCACCCAAAAAAATACAATACAGTAGTTATTTTTTTAATTTAAAAAAGCTATTAAAATTAACGTTATAATTATATATATCTACGTTTATTATAGCTTTATAATTAACTACTAACCACAAACAAATTATGCAGTGTGAAAGACAAAGTTTATTTACTTTAAGTACCAAAGCGATAAAATATTTATTTTGATATCAGCATAAATTTCTTATGTTCACACATGAAAAAAATCAATAGTACCATTCAAAAAAAAATTTAAACAACCTCTCCCTTCAAAGCTTCGTTTTTTTCTGACATAAAAATAGGGATTACATTTAGCACAGGAATAAATTAGAAACCATGCCGGGAGACAAAACAAAAAAATTTTTATAAACAAAAGACAGATATTGCTGTCGTGGTCTTTTTTGCAGCGTACGACATAATTGCTTGCAGATGGCAATTTTTTCTTACTTACTTGACAAATATCGTTATATTTTGGACACTTCACACAATATCTTTATAAATTATAGCCTATGTGTTATTCTGATGTATAAGCTATATTACTGTAAAATTTCATTAAAATCCATTCAGTTGTTTTTGCGTGAAAGACTGACAAACATCCTCACAAACTTCCGCATTTATATATAATATATATATATATATATATATATATATATATATATTGTTGAATATCATTAATGTAACAGGAATTCAAGTTATCTTTTTGGAAAAAATAAGCATTTGCATTTGTTATGAATAAAAAACAACCATTACGGAAAATTTATTCGTGGCTGAAATCAGTAGAGTCGTAAGAACCACGACTGGTCTACTATTCAATTCTTCGAGAGTCATTTTATACTACACCCGAAAAGTGTCTTTTTACCTACGAAAAACTTTTATCAGCAGCAATGTGTTGAAAAACTGAGTCTCGCAGAAAACAGGAGGAAGATTTACAGATACTGATTCTTTTAAAGATTGTTGTGTGGAATATAATTGTGAGCTCTGTATGTATAAAGTTTTCAAATGTGGATCAGTGAGAAGATTTGGTAGATGATATCCCAGCTTTTTTAGGCAGCATCCTCGACATCTAACTAATATCCCTCGAGTTGCATTTGAGTGCTGTGGTATAAGTTATTCAACATCTGATTATAGTTTCAACTTATAAAGTGTGTCACCAGGTTATTAATGTAATGAGAAAAAAAAATACTAAAGCAGTGCACCACTACTCTTTGCTAGGATCGTGATTAAAGTCATGGAATTTGCATCGAGGATGGTAAAACACTCTTCTTAGGGAATATTTGAAGCTGTAGCACAAAATGCTGTATATATATATATATAGCTAAAAGTCCTGATGAAGAGTTGTTTGTAAGCATTCATTTAGGTGGTGTCTTGTTAACTTGCCAGCGGACACACACACAAAAGAAAAGAAAACAGCTTCTAGTCCACAAACACCTCTAGACCGACAATAGCTCAAGAATTAGTCATCACTGTAAGTGCTGTGGAACTTGAAGTAAAAGCATTCCGAGGGGTAAATATTTTTAATTGAATGTAAAAATATTTTCTTTCAATATAGTATATCTCTAATAATTCGATTTGTTTTTTTATTAACGTCTCACACTTTGAAGCTTGTAATGTAGACGAACCGCGTAATTGCAAACCTCTATCAAGTGACTTGGATTACAACTGAGTTGCCAGGACATCCTCCAAATTTCCAGACCATGTCACATTACGATTTTGAGGCTCGACAGATTTAGGGGTATACGAAGGGTCTTTAGTAGCTCCCAGACTCAAAACCACAACTCGCAACGCAAGCTATACGTTTGTGATTATTACCACTCGGCAAACGCGGCCAAGTCAGCTTTTCTAAAGAAACATTTTGCGTTTCAAGATTGAAACTAAAAAATTCACTAAATTTTATTGTCAATGTTCACTCACATTTTTTATAATGTTCCTTCTTTTTCATTTTGTTATAGAAAATTAAGAGGTTATTCGCAGTTAGAATTTTCAAACAATTAATTTTTTTCCCGTTTTTGCATTTTTGCAATGTATATATATTTAAGTATACTCTCTGAAAATTTGAAGCCAATCCGATATATATTTTCGGAGATATACTTGAATTTGTAAGGCCATGTCAGAGTGTTAGAAAGCAGGTTGAGTTAGAACCGGAGTAACAGCTGCACTCACTGTACGAGCTACCTGAGGTTCCTTTTTTAATTGTGTTTCGTCGTAGAAGGAGAGTATAATAGGTCCACTATAAGTACTTCAAGGTCACATTCAGCTATTATAACCTAAAATAAAAGTATTTCGTAATTCTAAAGAGTTCTGCCACATTGTAAAGTCGTACGTTGAATTCAAACTTGTTTTTCGTGATTTTTTTGTTTTATATTGGAGTAAATTTTATTTAAAAATTATAAAAATGCCCCGTAAAGGTTCAGAGACAGCAAGCGCCGTAATGTGGTAGCAAGCGCAAGCAACGGACACATTATCTTCTTACATCCATGATTATTCTAGTTTACTCGCTGATGTTGCTGAAGATATTTATCCTATTTATGAATACCTTAGCAAGGTAAAATTATTGGAAATGTGTGTTGGGGATTTACACAAAACAATAATGAGAATTATAATCAGTTAATACAGAAAATAACTCCAAAAATTGTTCCATGTGACTCTAAAGTTGTTGAAATTGCGGCTTACATTGCAGCTGGAATGTTTAATGAAGGTACAAAATCATTATTGTACTTTATGAGTGCATTAGAACTTTCATTAGGCACCGTAGTTCATGTTTATGTCGACAAAGAGGACGCAGAGCCTGTGATGATCTCCGACGTGAGAGCGTATGGGGGCACGCTAGAAGGAAGAATGGCTCGACGACAGCAGCTGGACTTATTAGAAGCTACGATACTGCAGAGGGTTCCTCTTTGGCCCTGGAATAGATGATACCATGTAGGTTAGAGAAAAAAAATTAACTATGTGTAAACTACTTCTGAAACTTTAAACGCGTTTTCTCAAAACGGTATTTACAAAGTCGGTGATCTCGATTTCTCAGAAATGGCTGAACTGATCGGTCTGAAATTTTTACAAAATCTTCTCAGATATATTCCTCAAGTATTGAAAGAAGGAATAAGATTTTAAAAAATACATATTACTATTTTTTTTAACAATTTGAAGCGAAAATTTCAGTCAAAAACGAATTTTTTTTTTTAAATAGACGTCATTTTGTCAAACATCAAAACTTTTATTATTCCTTCGTTCAATACCTGCATTAATCTATCCTTTAAAAGAATCCACCATATTTTTTGATTTCAGATAATCCAAACTATCGAAATGGAAATCACCAAGCGCCTTTTTTTCGAGGTCGTTCAGGACATCATCTACAGGTGCGGTGCACATCAATATTTTTACATGATCGAAAAGCTACTGATTTTTAAAAAGTATAAATTTAACATTATTTTAAATAAATTTTTAAAAAACCTTTTCTATAAAAATTCATAAAATTTACGTTTTTTTTTAGCCTCGAAAAGGTATTCCCTTAATATTGAAATTTAAACTTTTTTTAAACTATTAATTAAAAATTTTTACTTAACAATTCCCATGTTAAACCGTGTTTTAAAAAAGCGCATAAATGAATAATTTTCATAATATTTAGTGTCAATTAAATTAGAATACATGTATAAAATTGTTTTAAGGACATTATAATAAAACAAACAAACACACAAATTATTTAAATACAATAATTTGGCAAAAAATTAACTTAAAATAACTATTTTTCACAAACGTTTTTCTTTTATAAAAAGTGCTTCTAGAATAATAATATTTTGTGTGTGTGTTTATATGAAGTAAAGATTTCTTTAGAGAGTCTGAACTATGATTTTTAAGAAATTAACATTATTTTCAGAATTATCACCGATTGAAATAATTAGCGGGGTTTTTTTCTTAAAATTTCTCCCCTCTGTTGTAGTAAAATATGGATAAATCCACTTCCAAGTTATATATCTCAGAAATTCTAGTTCAGCCTCTATACAGAGGACTGAGCCATATACAGGCAAAATAATATTATAATCGAAGCATTTTTCACAAAAGGAGAATACTTTGAATATGGGTCATTCTATGTTCATTTTTTGTCAAAATATTGTACTTAAATAATTTTTTAATGTAATACTATTCTTAAAACAATTTTATATACATTTTTTAATCTAAGTGACACTAAATATCATAAATATTATCCATTTATACGCTTTTGCAAAATCACTATTCCGAACGTAGTCAGATACCTTAATTATTTTAATGACTGGCGTACCAAACTGATCAAAATAGAATCACTCAAGTACAATATTCTGAAAGTATTCGCGGCTAGTTTTGCCTATTTTATTTTCAAGCCAAAAACATGTACACTCATAATAAAAATTTCTGATTTAAAAAAATCTCACAAGCTATAGGTAAATGCCCCGAAAGAAAAACTTTAACAAAGCGTTAAAACTAAGATTATAGCCAAACTTTTGCAGGGGGCTTTGTTTACAATTAATGCATAAAGATTAAATATACCGTTGTTTTATAAAGAGACAGAGAAAACGATATATTCTTTTTTACATATTAGGAATATATTAGCAGTACAATAAAAACATCTAGGTAAAACTCATAGTCATATTATGCTTGTTCTTTCGCTTTTTTTGATTTGACATAGGCTTGAAATTTAATTTCCACATTTTTCTCCCGCCATCAATAATTATCAAACCCAAAGCCACTTACGCCATTGAAACTCATCCCCAAACTCCGAAGCGTGTTATGGAAATCAGGGAACTATTCATTATCCTCTTCCTCTCTCAAAGTCGAATGAAAATAAGTAACGACATTAAGAAAAATGAAACGAAATGTCGAACTTTTCTTTCTTTCTTCCTAACTCGGGGACTAATGCCTAAACAAATCGCCCTCTCCACTAGAAACATCAGCTCCTTGATCTTCCATAAATCTGAGCTTACCTTTAACGTTACGATAAAAAGAAAAGCCCATTTTACCGTAGATTTATCATCGTTCGCAAAGAAGCAAAAATAAAGTAAAAAGGGACTCCAAATTTCTTGCTTCAGGAAGTTCCGTGAATAAGCGGTGCTATTAGACTGGGTCCAGTAGCGACTATTAATAGGGGCAATGAGTTGAACATTGATCCAGAGAGGCTGTGGGGGAGTTAGGTGGCAAAAGAGCTTGCTAGATGAGCCGCAGTGATAACTTAAGATGCTTCAGCCATCGGTGATAATAACTGCGTGTATTGGAAATGTGATTATTTCATCATTGGATAGCGTCGACCATTAAAGTGTAGTGTCTCTACTAAATCAACGGCACTGGACACCGCAATAAAATTCGTTTTATGCTCGATGGGATACTAAACGGGGTGCTTGGCTCCACGCTGCATTTATCGTTGGCTGAGTGATTAAACTCGTATAAATACGGGAATAAAATTTGGCCCCTAAGCCCGACGGTTATGGATTTTTGAAAAGGGAATGTTATAGTACTCTGTAATAGTAATAAAAAGGTATAATTATTATTCCCGTGCACTTGTAATTATTGATTGTGGTAAAGAGAATGAATAGTGGGCTTTGCGATAAGATTTAGCTTTTGATGGTTAATTACATTAAGGAAAGCATTCTACTCTTACATTATGTAAACTTCTGATCAGTGATAACTCCATTTTTAGCTTTGTAATAAAGACAGTTTTAGTTTGTTAAATTAGTGTTATATGAAAAATATATTCATTGATTGTAGCAAAATAAAACTTTAACAAAACATTCAGATTTTGCCCTATCAATAATTGATATTTTGAGATTAATTCTGCATTGAAAAGCCTTGATTTTAACTGTTTTGGATGGGAGTCTCATTTTGAGAGAGATCCTTATTCTTGAAACTTATAATATACAATAGTGATTAATTTTGAAAAAAAATATTTGGAGGTAAACACAGCGAGATTTATATATTTATATACATATTCATTTGAAAAAAATGAAACACTAATTGGTGTTTTATTACTGAATTTAAGGTATCCGACTACGTTCGGAACCATGATTTTGCAAAAGCGTATAAATGGATAATATTTATGATATTTAGTATCAGTTCGAATAGAAAATGTATATAAAATTGTTTTAAGAATAGCATTACAATAAAAAATTATTTAAGTACGATATTTTGACAAAAAATGAACATAGAATGACCCATTTTCAAAATATTCTCCTTTTGCGAAAAATGCTTCTATTATAATAATATTTTGCCTGTATATAGTTCAGACCTCTCTACAGAGGTTCAACTAGAATTTTTGAAATATATCTCTTAGAAGTGGGTTTATCCATACTTTACGAAAACAGAGGGGAGAAGTTTTAAGAAAAAAATGCCGATAATTATTTCAATTGGTGGTAACTCTGAAAATAATGTGAATTTTTTTAAACTCCTAGTTCAGACTCTCTGGAGAAGTCCATATTGTATATAAGCAAAATATTATTATTTTAGAAGCATTTTTTATAAAAGGAGAACATTTTGAAAAAAAAAGGTTATTTTAAGTTAATTGTTTGCCAAAATATTGTATTTAAATAATTTTTTGTCAAAATGTCCTTATATATATAAAACAATTTTATACATGTATTCCAATCTAAGTGACACTAAATATCATGAAAATTATCCATTTATGCCCCTTTTTAAAATCATGGTTCCGAACGTAGTCGGATACCTTAAGCATGTGTAAATCTCAAACACAGTGAGTGAGTGAATATTAACGTCGCACTATTCAGCTGCATGAAGGCTATAGGCGAAGGATCTCGTCATTTTAAACCATGGTAAAGTGACAAGAGGACCACACCTGAGCTGGCTCCCTCTCGCCGAAAGAACACACCACGCCTATGGGAGAACTTTGAGCCTCGACGGATTCAACGTACAGCTGCGCAACCTTGGTCTTCTGGGGTACTAAGCTCGAACTCTAAAAATTCCAGTCACGAGTCCATTACTTCGACCACACGCTCAAACACAGATTGTAAAATGATTAAAAATTCAAAACCATAGGATCGAATATTGGTTCGAAATTCACACTGAATGTTTAAATCAGTAATCGGAGAAATTCATTTCTGACGCCTACGAATGCTATTATACGACAATGCAAGAAGTTATATAGAATTTTAATCTCTTTTGAAAAACATTCCTGTCATTCATTCATCATTTGTTCTAAATCTGAAACATTGAGATCTCTGAATCTGTGGCGGCCTGCTATGTCTCATATATGTTCGATTGATTAAAAGTCTTTTGACCTTACTGTCCAAGAAAGAGCATCAACAATTCAGATGTAGTTCACAGATATACAAGCCGTATGGAGCATGGTTTTATCTTTTTTGGAAGATGATTTCGAAGAGGACAAAAGAACTGGTAGAGGTAATGAACTGGCTAGAGAAATGATTCTCAAAGTGGTCTATATAGACTCACAGGGGTCTATGACGACCTGCAAGGGGTTCGCGTCAGCAAAAAAATAATTTAGGGATCCATACGGTGTAAATGGGGGTCTACGATAGTAGCTCTCATTAAACCAGATCGTGACTTTAATTTTAAAAGGAAATTTAATGAAGTGGAAACCAGACTTCCCTATTTAACAGATTTATTTAATAAATTTAATGAGACTAATTTGCATCTACAAGGAGACACATCATTAATTTTATTAAAGCAAGGACCATCATTTCAGCCTTTCTTGCCAGAATTAAGCTAAAGAAGTATAATAATGGATGTCTCAAGTTTTCCCAGTTTCTCAATTGTCACAGACAATCTACCTGGAAAAAGACTTTTTAACCTATGTTGAACATTTAAAAGCACTTTTTTAGATTTTGAAGCTAGTTTGAGAATGTTTTGACTATCGTAATATCAGAGTGGGCAATAAATTCATACGGTCACTTTTGGGGAAAATGTCAGATTACAAGAATTAATCACTAGGAATAGACATTAACAAAGATCTTAAAGTAAAGTTTTGAATCGGATGTCAATAATTTTGGATTTAAAAAGATAAATCTGTTATTTACTCCATATTATGGAATATCTTGAGAAATTTTTTAATAGTTTTTCCGACTGAGAAGGAGTTGCAGTGGAAGAAAAGACTGGACACTATTACCCGAGGAGATATTTAGGGTTAAACCTGACAAGATTAATGTCAAACACTAAAAGTTTGTTATTGTATCACCAAATTAATCCTTCGCACTAAAATCATTTGCTGGTCGCTCAGTTATTTTATGCATTAATTTAATTACTTAACATGTGTTTTCTTAAGTTTTAAACACTATACTTCACTACAGTTAAAAATTTAAATCTTTTAAAGGAAGTAGCTCTATACCTGCTATCAAAAACACATTTAAGTAGATGAAAATTTGCAAAAATTTAATATTAGGTAAGTAGTTGTCTACCCCTAACCAAAAAAACCTCTCAAAGGGTCTATGACAGTGCTTCTCAAACTTTCAATACTCGCGACCCAATATTCAATCATCAATTTCATCGCGCCCTCCATACAATAACGATGTTTTAAATTCAATAATGTTATACTTTACACTAAAGCTACAGTACGACTTTAACCTCTTATGTGCTACAAACGTATATAAACGTCTCACCCAGCCAAAGCATTAATCTTCTGGACGTATATATACGTCTTTCCGAAGTACGATCTTTTCTGTGCACTGCTATCCATAAAATTATTCCTAAGGCTTTGGAATACAATAAAGGGACCTTGACAGTCTTTGCAAAATATTTACTTATTTCAGAAGATTTTGCTTATTTATTCCTTTTCCCAAAAAACATCAAAATACGCGCGTCTACATGGAAAACCGCGGCATGGAGGACCGAACCGCGTAAACTGCAGTTAAGGAATTAATTATAAACCGTACAAATCATCAAGATAAGTGTTAATACAAGCCCATGGGGTCACTGATAATTATCAAACTTGTTCTTAGTATTGTTAAATTAATAATAAAATACGTTGTGTGTGTGCAGTACAGATACCTAAATTAATTGTAAAATATAGCATGCAGTACTAATACATTTATATAAGTGTATTGTATCAGTGTAAATGTGTATTTTATGTTTTATTATGTCAGAAAGTATTTTGTTTGCTTACTTTCAGTAAATTAATAATGTTTTGAATAATCTTTAGTATTCAACTTTTCAATGTGTTCGCTCCCTCCTTGTAGAGTTATCACACCCTCAAGGGGGCGCGCCCCACAGTTTGAGAAACGCTGGTCTATGAGGTAAAAAAGTTTGGGAACCTCTAGACTAGAGGATATCATCAACATATTGTTGAGTTGTCCAATGCCACTTAAGGGGAAATAGCCCGTATATCTTTGGTCAAACAAAAGCTGATATAGACCACTGGTCCATACCTTTCCATACACAGATCCGTGAGTTATTTCTTCTCCGGCTGCAGGTGGATGTGGTTGTCGATTGGTCATGGTCACGAACTCATGAATTCAAGTCCTGTTGCCACTAAAGACTCGCCATATAGATAGACTAATGCACGTTAAATCTGTTCCTACTTCGCATAAATTATGTGGTCCGTCGCCAAAAACCCTCGGGTAGCTGAATAGTGCGACGTTAATATTCAATCAATCCATCAATCCTACTTCGCATTTATGTGATGTGGATTTTGAGAGTGGGGTGGCAGCTCAGTTGTTCTAGTTGTCATTTGATCAAATTTCAAAATTATGAGGTCCATCACCAATAACCCTATATATTTTGTAGAACATAATTTTTGTCTATCTCTATATTTTGTATTCTATGTTGCATTTGTATTTTTTTTTTACCTGTAAATTTTTTATAAAAACTTTCGTTCCTTGTTTAAAAAATGTGTTTGATTTGTGAATGCTTTTTAAAATTTGAAACGAAGAGACTACGCAATTCATATTAAATAAGTTCAGTTTAAACTCACTGTATGAAGAAACTGTAAATCCTATAAAACAAGTTTGTCTAAATGTCTCCATAAAAAAGATAATTTTTTTTCTCAATAAACCCTGAGTGGGAATTGGTTATAACCTGGGGGTGGGGGCTGAATTGGAGCTCTACGCCATTTGGGTGAGTTTGGTCTCCATGGGTATTCCGTCAATAGCTCTCATGATGTTTTAGAGCGTTAATAAAAAATATGAAGGGGCGATATTTAGCGATATTTATCGCTGATCACTATGCCTTGCCAGTCTACAAAATGCCATTATGATCGATACCGCTCTAGACGACTCTGCCGATTTTTTGGAGTTAAAAGCATATATCTTAACACTCTTTGTGAGCGGTAAAAAGATAAACGCTTGCAATGTGACCGGCATTAACATTCATTAGTTTTGAAAATTTAATCATTTGAATACTTGGTATAAGCGAATTTACATGCAAAATTTCGAGATGCTTGGATTACTTTTTTAAAGTTTATTCATTGTTTTTTGCAAATGTGTATATATATATATATATACATTCTCGTATATATAAGTTGTGGGGTTGTAAGATTTAAGTTTATTTAGGAAATATGAATTTATATATATATATATATATACTAGTATTACAAGGTGTTGCCGAATTCGACTGAAAAATTCCGAGAAATGATAGGCAGCATAGAGATGATAAATCATAAAATATGGGGTCACAAACCACGCTTAATCAGTGAAATTTGTGACAAAAGTAGTCATATGGAGGATGATGAGCCAGACGATGGGGTGGCCCGACGAATGCAGAGATGTACATATACTGGTCGAACGCCTTGATGGCCCAAAATACCTTGTTTTCTTACAACATGTCCTCCTGGAGTTGATGCGGGGAGCACCGGTCGCTGCATACCAGAGCGTGAGGTTCATGCACGGTGGTGTACCAGTACATTTTATGGTGCGTAACCACCTCCCTGATACATATCCCTGGAAGTGGGTTGGACTTGACGGACCTATTGTTTGGCCTCCACTCTCCCTGGACATCAATCCATTGGATTTCTTCTTCTGGGGTCGACTTGTGTAAGAGACACTGGTGGCTAAAGTGCGGGATCTCACGGAAGCCAGCACACCGGATTTGTTTTAACGCGTCTGAGACAATCTATCATCCCTCAGTGTCAGCTGTGCTATGACCTACACGGTCACAACTTCAATCAATTTCTGGGACCATCACTTGTCGTTGCATTTCTGAAGTCGAGCTGTGAAGCAATGTTCGTATTGAAAACCTTTTTACGTATAATACATGTATTTCTTACCTCTTTTTGCTCCTTTTCATTTCACTTGACATCACATCCTTCATAGCTGTTTTTGCGAATTACTCCAACTAAACGTGGTTTGCAACCCCGTATTTTATAGCGATTTGTCGACCCCATGTTGCGTACTATCACCGCTCTGAATGTGTCGGTCGAATTCAGCAGTACCCTGTATATAAAACGCATTGGGGGACACAGCCTACCACCTTCATATTAAA
>BMAV01007684.1:11815-24609 GCA_019973955.1 Trichonephila inaurata madagascariensis
AAAAAAAATCTATTTGAACTTCATTGGATGAATAGAAATTGTTTTATTAATGATTGAAAATTTGAACAAGATAAATATATAAATATATATATAGAGTGAGCTAATAGTAGGAATTGAAAAAAAAGAACAAAATAGGCATCAGAATCTGTTTCACCGCAAGAAAAGGAATAATGGTCAAATTTGGCGCAATAACGAAACAAGTAGGGTTGCCATTTTAGTGAACTTATCACCCATTTTAGTGAAGCAAAAAGGTTCATCGTCAAGGGTGAACCGAAATAGAATCCAACCAATCAAAATGAGTTCAAACAATATCCTTTCGTTATGAGATTTATTAGAAACTTACGCATACCTTCGAAAATTTCGCCAAATCAAAACGAACCTCTTAGATTTGATTTTCAGTCAGAGGACGAAGAAGACGCCTGAGCTGACACCTTACTCTCCAAACTTCTACACCACGCCAACGGGAGGATTTTAAGTGACTACTTATTGAAGCCGAGAGATAAGCAGTTTCTTTGTATCACTTGTAGCAGGAGGTAGTTTCAAATGCTTGAATAATTTGAAAACTCAAATGGGTTGTCTAGCAAGCGTCGTAAAATTGGCTGTCGTTGGTATGTTATATACTGGACATCTCTTTCCCTTCCCACCACCCAAAATGTAAAGTACACTGGTATTTAGTCTTATCACAGCCGTATTGGTGAAATTATATGACCCGAAGCACGTGGTTGCCAATGGGTTCAATTCATGTGACGCCACGTGATTTTAGCCAATCAATTCAAAAACTTATGTGACGTCATAGTCACACGATAAAAACTATCTTGTGTTTCCTGCTAATCAGCTCACGCGCTCCGGTGTTGTCAAGTTTTGCTCTTTGCAGAAACTTTCTCTTAAAAAGTACATATGTATACAAAAAAAGGCATTTTATTTAAAAAAGTATAAACATAAAATACGATTTTTTTTTTTAATTTTAAAAAATCTTTTTGAAGAAATTTTTTTCTCCTAGCATTTAAACATCTTTACTCAAATATGAAATTTTAAATTTTACCTGAGTTTTACAAATAGTTTAATGTTTGTTTTGAATTCAATGGAAAACACGTGTTTTTTTTTATCATGTGACTTCATGAATTGAGCCCATTCAGCGCGTACGGCACATGCAAAATCGGTGTTGCCAACGTGACGATTTTTTTTAACGTTGCTATTGTTGTGAGTATTTCGTATAAGTACACCAGTTTATTCTATGAGGAAGTTGCAGAGTTATCTCTAATTTTGAATGAAAATAGAGAAAAACGACGATATATTTGCATGAAGCATAGATTGTAGATAGGGAGACAAACAAATCCCTTCCTTTTTTCGACCATATTTAATTATACATATGTATATTTTATTCAAATTTTCAATCGTAATAAAATTACTTTCTATTCATCCATTCAAAGTAGGAATTGACTTATATATATTTTTTTATATTACTTATTTACATTAAAATCTAATTTTTATCAGGAAGAAGAAAATTTGCATGTTAATTTGTATAAAAATTGCTTTGTTCTTTTTCATTCTAATTTGTAATTCGAAGGCGAAAAATTATATATTTTCATAAAAGACGTCATAATGGAAGAAATTCCTCACAATTCTCTTGTTTTTTTACCTTACACTTTAGTTGCCGTCAGAAAGATCAGCAGGATTTTCGGCAATAGAACTATTTCATTCTTCCCTTTGCTTAAAATTTTTTATATATTTCAATCCTTTTTGAATTAAATTCTAAGTCCGAAAGGAAGAGAAAAACTTAATATTTTTCACAAAACGTTTCACAATGGTTTAATGACGATGAAAATTTCTCTTTCCTTCATTTTTATTCTAAACTCGAGTTGTCAGAAAAGAGAGATGATAATGTATTTTTTAAGGGGTCGTCTGCATTTTCCCCTCCATTTCTTTTGATCCTTTTTTTAGTACTTTTCCCTGAAATTCATCTTTAATTTATGCCATGTTATTTCTTCACCCTGTAACAGTTCCTTCTTTTTTCCCCTAGCCAAGATTCTATCTTGTTTAATGTTGACAAGACTTTCAAATTTCAAAATCGCGGCTGGGTACCCTCCTGGAGCATTTTAAAAAAAATTGTATTGAAGGTGTGAACCAAAATAGGATTTTACCTTATGATTCAGTATTTGTGCTGAAATAAAAGTCAAGATAAAAGAATAAATAAATATATAAAGTTTTTTTTTTTTTCATCTGCATTCAACAACCATTAAGAACAAAATTGTAATAATCTGTTATTCAAAATCTCTACTAGCGATGCCAAAATACTTTCAGCAAAACTTTCTCGTAAAACATAAATTTTGAATAATATCGCAGGGGTTTGATGCACGTTAAGAGTACGTAAATCCTCTTGTTGAGGGTGGTTTAAATGCTATTTCATATGTTATTTTCCTCATCTGAATCAAATTGCTCAAAGTTACACGTCGCATTAGTCTTGCTAAGTCAAACAGTCAGGTAGAATCAGGCATTCAAAAATATTCAAATAAATACAAAATTTTTTATGAGATTATTTGGTTATTTAGATAAAACTTCAGCTACTTCAGCTGATAAGAAGTAAATAAGGCGCTTATAAATAAGACGCGCAATGCATCAGATTGCTGCATTTCAACTAAGCCTTAGATGAAATTATCAAAACATAGGAAAGCAGATCTAATACATGTAATGCAAATTTAGGATTAGGGGAGGGGGACTAAAATCTGTTTATTATTTATGCGAGTAAACGTTTAAAATAAAATTTTTATGCTCATTTTGTTATTAATTTTGAGATTGTACATGAGTGTTGCTGCATATATAATAAAAATTTTCTAAATAAATATAAAAAAAAAACCCAAGACGTATATTCAAATAACGAATTCAGATAAAAATCTGAAATGGAAAAAGTGACTACAGCCGTAGAAGGATTGAGAGATGTTTTAGGAAGTGATGCTTTAGGGCAACATGCAAAAGCCATGCGAGATCTGAAGAAAAAAATTCAACCGACTGCCATGTTTAAGCGACCTAGAGGTATGCTGCGTGATTTCTCTTATCAACCAAAGGAAAAAGAGACAACAGATCCAAGCGAAGAGAAAGATGATGTCGCTTTGTCTGTAAATATGGCGGCATTGCTTGTCATCAGTATTGTCACTTGCGATGCTATTGTATCATTGCCGTCTTCTCTAAAAAATTCAGGTAATGATTATCAAATCCAGTTTTCCCGTATAACGATACTTGTTTCAACATTAACTTAAGACATAAAGTTATTTTTTACGAGATGGTACAAAGAATTCAAAATAAAATGAATAATTACTTTCGTCACTGCTGTATTATTGCAACCAAGAGATTAAATTTCCCAACTCACGTAATTTGTAGAGTTCTGCTTTGAATAACTAAATTTACTATACCTCAATCATACCAAAGACTGAGACTAGGTTTCCCCAAAAACTGTAGAAAATGCAATAACTAAATCAAGAAAAATTTCAGCGGTGTGTCAGCTTGGCTATAATACTTTTAAAAATACCTTCACAATTTTAACTCTTTAATTATAAATCCAACACAAAGCTATCTTTAAATCACCAAGTTAGATATATTTTCCACAATATATTGAATTGAAAAATATTCATATAAATAAAATGCAACTAAGTGTTAAATGTAAGTTAGTAGTGTTCTGTATTAACATCACACCATTGTCATCAACCCCTCAACTGGGCGGGTCTTCAGAGGCTCCAGAGCTTAAACTCATGACACGCCGACTATCAACTTGAGATCCTGACCATTACGCTGCCGCGGGCCCTCTTTATTGTGAAACCAGGCATTTGAAAAGTAGTCAAGTCTAATTTATTGTAACTAAAAAAAACAATTCTTAGTAGTCAAAGAAAGAAAATAGAACGTTTGCGAGGGAACAATGAAATAAAAAAAATGAAAAAAGATGACTATTTAGGGAGTTCTATAAGCAACAGAAACATAACCTAATAACACATATTAAACTGAATCAAGCATTAATTAATAGGCATAACGCAATCAAATGAATAAAATACCATGAATCAAGAATTTAATTAAAAACGACATTCAGTATAGAGAAAATTTTTTCTTTTGAAATGCATGAGGCACTTCATTAACTTAATCGGTACTTGCGTACTATCGCAACGATGCCAACTCGCCAAGTTGGCAACCTCGACTTCGCATGTGTTGTAAAAAATGAATTGGAAACCATGTGCCTCGTTTTATATAATATCGCCAATACGGTGTCATGATAATTCGAAAGTACCATTTAATCCAATTTAGTGAACAGGTATTTATCATTAATCGAGTCATTTTGCACTACTTTACCTGAGCTTAACAGATGAGTATGACATAATGAGTGAAATTATTAGAATATTTTATTATGGAATGTCTCGTATCTAGCATTATGCAGATTAGAAAATGCGTGTGTATATTTATTAAATCAATAAAATAAAACATTTTTATCAACGACATTCTTTTCTTTTGTCACCATAAAAGTATGTATGATACTCTTAGGAATAACAAAAAAATCTCTTTTTGATTTCACAACACATTTTACCCTCAGCCTCATACAGTGTTGTTCGTACGATTTGTTTTCTTTTAATAAGCTTTTACTAGTCTTTTTGTTAAGCTCAGGAAAGTGGCCAAGTATAATGCTACCAAGTATTGAGAAATTACGCCAAAATAAAACAATCCGAGTATTAGGACTTTAAAGGAAAAGTACTATTCATTCTGTATAACATAAAAGTATATGCATAACAATCCTTTTTGGACTCCAAGTCTGTATAACAAAAACTAAAAATATTCAAGACTAAATTTCGAAAAGCTTGAAAACCTTTAGATTTTTTAAAATGTCGTGATATATAAGAATAAAGTTATAACCAGAATTGCAAAAATTGGGTGGAGAGTAAACTTTCATAGATAATGATACTGAACATGTCGACCCGAACCTATAAACTGGACATTATGGACTTGGGCTCGATATTGTTCACTCTTATGAATATAGGCAATAAAGCTAGTTTGGACAAATTATGTTGCATCTGACGAGATGGATGAAATACTCCCAAGTATTTGGATTACAAGTATTTTTTTACACTGTTGATTCATATAAACGTAGGCTAGGATCTTTACGACAGAATTTTGTATTATGAAACTAGTGTATATTAGCAAATGCAGCTGAGAGTGACTTCTAGCTAAGTGCATGGCTTTAGATGTTCTTTAAACATGAAACTATGGAATTATTTGAACAAACCAGCCATGAAAAATTTGTATAAATTTGATACTTTCAAGATATATTCAAATCATTTCTAAATCATATCTGTATCCTACTTCTCGTCTTATGTTTATAAATGAGTCACTCAGAAGCCTATGCGGCTAAGTCCATTTTGTGATATTTTTTCTGATTCTTGTAAATTTTGATAAAATAAATAATATTCTTATTTATTAAAGTATTTACTCGGTGCTTCCCTTTTTATATGACCTAGAAATAAGGAAGCAGCGAGTAAATACTTTAATAACTAAGAAGAATATTATTTATTTTATCAAAATTTACAAGAATCAGAAAATATCACAAAATGGACTTAACCGCATTGGCTTCTGGGTGACTCAAATATCTCAAAAATTAATTGAATTATCAAAAATTGTAGTTTAATAATGTTTTCATGCAAAAAACTGCGACAGTGTCTGATGAAGCCTATCTCTTTTATGACTAGAGATTGTAAACGTAAACTGTAAAACGTAAATTGCATTTTACGTAACTTGCAAATGAAATAATTAAATTGTACAACAAGATCCTAAATATAATTTAAATGATTTAATTTTTTTTCCATTCGCTCAAAAAAGTTTCTGTTTCATTCAAAATTTTAAAAGAATATAATAAACATTCCTTTTCAATAAACAATAACCATACACAAGTAGAAATTTTATTCAGGGAGCATAATCATCTTTTTAAAAAAAATCAGCTTTTATTGATGACACCTTAATTTACTAAAGTAAATTTTAAAAAGGAGTTGGAATATATAAGGCTTTCCCCATTTTAATTTATAACACAATTTAAAAAACTTATAGCAAAAATGCACTCGAAGTAACAAAAAATTCACTTATGTATATAAAAATCGGCTTTAGGATTTTAATCACTGGCGTGGCTACTTCTAAGGCCAAATATTAAAATTACTTTGGGGCCCTTTTTTAGATATGTGAGAGCCATGTTTGGGGGACTGTAGATACACATGTTGGAGCCCCTGTATCTTGAGGGCCCGTATCATTGATACGACTGATACGGCGGTAGCTGCGCCCCTGGTTTTAATCCTAAGTTTTACATTTCGTTTATAAAAGTTGAATGGGTGTCTTCTTAGTCATCCTTTGAGGTGTAAATTCTGTAAATACACATATTGGGGCCCATGTAGATTGAGAGCCCCGTATCATTAAGGTATCCGACTACGTTCGGAACCATGATTTTAAAAAAGCACATAAATGTATAATTTTCATAATATTTAGTTTCACTTAGATTAGAATACATGTATAAAATTGTTTTAAGGACATTATGACAAAAAATTATTTAAATACAATATTTTGGCAAAAATTTAACTTAGAATAACCTTTTTTCCAAATGTTCTCCTTTTGTAAAAAATGCTTCTATTGTATTAATATTTTGCCTGTATATAGCTCAGACTTCTGTACAGAGGCTCAACTAGAATTTTTGAAACGCATAACTTGGAAGTCGATTTATCCATGTTTTACGAAAATAGAAGGGAGAAATTTTAAGGAAATACGCCGATAATTATTTCAAATGGTTGTAACTCTGAAAATAATTTGAATTTTTCAAAAATCGTAGTTGAGCGTCTGTACAGAGGTCTGAGCTATATACACGAAAAAATATTAATACAATAGACGCATTTTTTACAGAAGGAGAACATTTGGAAAAAAGGTTATTCTAAGTTAATTTTTTGCCAAAATATTGTATTTAAATAAATTTTTTTGTCAACATGTTCTTAAAACTGTTTTATACATGTATTCTAATCTGACCTTAAGTATCATGAAAATCATCCAATTATGCGCCTTTGCAAAATCACAGTTCCGAACGTAGTCGGGTACCTTAATACTGCTAATACAGCGGTATCTACGCCCTTGGTTTTAATCCTAAGTTTTATATTTCATTTATAAAGGTTGGATGGGTGTCTTCTTAATCATCCTTTGCGGTGTAAATTCTCTTTGCGCTGGTAATCTTCTTGGATGGAGTTGGAATATTTTACAAGATATATGGCCAGAATATAAAGAAGGAAGTATGATACCATATGCCGAAATCGGACACAGAGCCGTTGGACTATGGATGAGGTTAGTTCTTATGCTGACATATGATTGTGAACTTGAACTTCTAATACTCATGGGAAGCTTCTATTAAATACTTTATATACATGAATAATATCCACTAATTTTTTATCATAGAAACATCTCTCTATCTTTCTAAAATAAGCAAGGGCGAATTATCGATACCCAGAGCAAACTTATTTTTATTGAAATTCTCCAGTAAAATATCTAAAATAATTCCTCCGAATGACAGTATTTTTATTATATGCCACAAATTATCACGAATAAAATACTAAGATAAGAATATTCGAATTATTTAATTTAAATTTAAAAGAATTATACCTGTTTGAAAATTGTTTATATTTTCAGCCCTCTAGAGAAATTTAACACCCCTGAGACCCCTTGCAAAATTGGAATTTTTAAAGGGTTTGAGGCTTAATCTCAAAGAGCAGAACATATATATGCAAGGATAACTAATTTATAACCTAAACAAAATTCTATTTTCCCTTTTAATATTTACTTTCCCATCGTACATGAAAAGATTCTTCAACCTTCAAATTCCAACCTCATCTGGCTCTCTTTTATGGTTTTAGTCCACACTTTCCCATGCTTTGCTCTCTATTCGAAACCTTAACTAAAAGATAATGATATTGCAATCATTGAAATCGAATACTGTTGGTTTTGCACCACAGTAATGTTATTGAAAGCTGTCTTCATGAACGAATAAAAAAATATTTCCAGAAAAGTCTCCATTCTTCCTTCAAAACGTTTTATTTGTTTATATGCAGGGTGCCTAGGCTTAAAGTATCCAAAAGTTATGGCTTATTATTACGTAACTACCCATCAGAATGTAATAAACTGTTCATCCATGGATTGGAAACTCACCGTGATTTTTCGGGTCTAGTCAGATCGACCGCACGTGCACGCATTATTCAGCAATCGCAGACGATAAACTTTTTACACTGACTTCATTAGTAAAGATGTGGACGCCACAGCAAAAGGTGCAGTGCGTACTTTGGTTAAAGGAATTTAAATCAGTCACACATGTTCGAATAGAATGGAATGTTGATCCTTCGACATCAAAATCTATCCAACAATGGGAAAAACTTTAAAAGAGACGGGAACTTTGGTACCTCAAACGGGAAAGTATCTTCAAGTTTTCGTGATGGAAGGCACTGCTGATAGTGTGCATGATTCCTTTTGTAGGAGTTCTGATAAGTCTATTAGGCAAGCCAGTAATGCCATTCCATTCTGTACACGCGTGACTAATTTAAATTCCATTTACCAAAGTACGCACTGCAGCTTTTGCTGTGGCGTCCACATCTTTACTAATGAAGTCAGTGTAAAAAGTTTATCGTCTGTGATTGCTGAATAATGCGTGCACGTGCGGTCGATCGGACTAGAGCCAAAAAATCTCGGAGAGTTTTCCAATTCATGGATAATTAGTTTATTATATTCTGATAATAGGTAATTCCGTAATAATAAACCATAACTTTGGGATACTTCAAGTCTGGACACCCTGTATTTATAATCGTAGTATTAATGGAATGGTAACAAGTATCTTAGCTCTTTGCTGATAATTCGATTTCATATTTTTGAAATAATGCAGTTATTACTTTTTAATCCTTTTTATTACTTATGACTATTTTCCAATTTTTTAAGCATATTTATTTCTATTTAGAAATTTCGTTATGGTGTCCCAGGTTGTAAGTCAGTTAACCCTCGCTATAGGATATTTATCAAATATCTCAAAACATATAGAAGGGTCATCTGGTGGAGTGCTGAGGTTTTGTGACATGATGGTCTTAACTGTGTTTCTCATCATTCCTTTCACCTGGTTTCGTGCACCCAGGAACTTTTGGTAAGATACTTTTTTTTTTATCTTTCTAAAAATATTTTAATTGATGTCTAACGTAAGTGGTATTATCTCAACGATAATGTGAATAATGGGTTCATGATTGATTAATGATCTGCGTCCTTTCTACTCAAATTTGTTGTCGTAAATAAGAAGAAAATCTTACATTCAAATTCTTTACAATGACATATTTTTCTATTTCTTCCGAAATTAAAATTATATTCAAAAACTAGCTGGTATACCCGTTCTTCGCACGGGTGAATTAAAAAATTAAACAATGCAGACTGAAGGATAAAAGAGTTTTTAATGAGTTAATTTTACGGGAATTGTAAATTAAACAAAAAGAAGCTTTTTGCATATCTCAGCTAAATAAAAAACCATGTTTGCTTAATTTTAAGTCTGTAAATATAACAGCTGATTTATAACGCCCGTAATGTGTAATACGTTAATATTAAATATCTATATACAATATTGAATTTATTGAACAATCTCTCTATATACAATATTAAATTTAATGAACAATCTCTCTATATACAATATTAAATTTACTGAACTATCTCTCTATATACAATAGTCAGTTCAAAACAGGTCTAAAAAACAGTGGGGTGAAACGAATCTGCAAGCAGGGGGGAGAGGGACGCGTGACCTTTGACACTGTAGATGGGGTGAGGACTGGGTTGGATGAAAGGAAGCCACCGCAAGCAAGGGGTGAGAGGGATGCATGACCTTTGACACTGTCGATTGAGATAAATGATCCCTATTTGAAACGGATATTGTTCACCATTTCATTGGTTTTAATTTTATTTTCGCGGAACCCTAGTTTTTTTTATAATAAAAGTAGCCTAAGTTATTTCTTATAACATTAACTATCTGTCAGTGAAAGTTTCGTCAAAATTGGTCCATTCGTTTCAGAGATTAGCCGGAACAAACAGATAGACAGATAGACAGACAGACAGACAAAAATTTTAAAAATTGATTTTTTTCATATAAGTACCTTATATACTTTTAAATGCATTTAGTAAAAAGCTGTTGATTTCAAATTACAAACAAACACTTCATTTTTATTTATATGTATAGATATTTGCGGTCTATCAAAAAAATATTTATTTGTGTTTCATATGTAAAGAATTAACTTTTTTTTTTTAAAAAAAAGAGAGAGATTGAGATAATTGGAACTAAAAAGACTTAATGCTTTTATTTAGGTCTTACATCCTCCCCGGTCCCTTTGTATCACATGTGATACAAAATTTTCATAATTTTTTGTGAAGGGCTGAATTGCAGAAACAAATATGGAACCGTTTGTATCACATGACATATAAAGTGAAATACCTCATATAATTTCCTCGTTTAGTCAACAAATGGCAGTATCTATTTATGATAGTGATTTCTAGTAGCGTCTCAGAATCAAAACAAGATGTTTGCACGTCGTCTAAGTAAATATTTTTTTTCTTATTTATATACAAATATTAAACTATTTTTAAAATATGTTTTCTCTTTGTATATGTATTTTTTACAATTTAAAAACAAAAAAGAAATTTTTACTGAAATATTAAAGCATAATGACTTGTTAAATTTGTTTGTATCACATGTGATACAATCGGGCCCAATCACTTATGAACATACTTTTTAAGTCAATTTTGCTTAAATTTTTGGTTATATTTTGGAAGGATTTGAAGATTGATAGAAGTATTTCTTGAATTAAAATCTTTAGTCGAGGTGTTTGCTTTCCATTTTTACCCATTTTCCTGATATTTTTTTACTTAATAAGTGTTTTCTATCAGTGATATATTTGACATCAGATGGGAGATGATAAATCACGATGATTCTGATTCGAGTTCACTGTCAGATGAAAATGATTATTACGATGATAATGGAAGTGAGATGGATGATGATGATGAAGATCAGGATGTAACTTTTGACTTTTCTGCTCCGACTCAATAGGGATATACAGATCAAATCAATCTAGTTTCAATTGATTTTCAGGAGGTAGGATTGCCCTCACATTGTAAAAAATTACAATGATTACAGGGGGGGGGGGACATTGATCATCTGGACCGTACAATTAGTTTCTACAGAATGAAGTTCGGAACCAAGAAATGGACAGTACGTGTCAGAAGTGACTCATAACAATGAAGTTAGGTACATGCCTGAAATGGTTGGGGATAGGCATAATCGAAGTAGGTGCAGGAATGAGAAGTGCTCTGCCTTAACAACTATACAATGTAGAGACTGCAAGGTTTTTCTCTGCTTTACAAGTACTATAGAGACATTCCAGACATTTCACGAAAATCAAAAAAAAAAAAAAAAATGTTAATGTAATATGTACTTAAACTTTAATAAAACTTAATTTTCATGTTGAATTTATGAATTCTGTGTATTGTGTGATTAAAAACTAAGATTAAATTAATTACTTCAATCTTGCTTAATACTTAAGAAAAATTCTGATTGTATTGTCTGGATCCTCTGATGTATCACATGTGATACATCCTCCCTAGCTTCTATAAATTAAAAATAAATATTTTTTTGCACTTTTCTACATAATGGGGATCAAAACAACTATTTAAGTACCTTTTACAAAAATATCAAGCTTTTGTTTTTGTCTTGGGTCTGAGGAGGATATTGTTGTAAAAAGTGTCTATGAGGGACGCTCTGGAAGTAAGTTTTCTCATTATCACTCGCAAATCATCATCATCATCTCGTCATAAACACTCGTAAACTTTACTGCCAGAACAAAATACTCAATGGCATCATAAACTATGCACCTTGCTCTATTTTTCATACAGTCACCACTGACATTGAAACGTTTATCGCAGCGTGTAATCACTTTGATGAACTACTCTGGTAAAACTTTGTGCTTTGCAATGCAAAAAATTCTGGAACAGAATGAAATAGTGTTTTCATTCGTGGATGTGGAGGATGCCCACTTCGACCTTAATCCTCAACACTCTGCCTTCCTTCTCTGACATGCAGCATCAGGGACTGACCATTTAACGAGATACATGACCTCTTCACTATTCACGGTTTGCTATACTTGAATAAATCATTCAGTTGGACAGATTTTATGTACGAAAGAATAATATAATGGCTTACAAAACTGCTTAATCTGCGGTTTGCTATTACCCATTATTAAGAAGCTACAGATATAAAGTTATTGCCATCAACGGAAACGTAATATGTAGTACCTTACTGAGTCTACATTTCCTATTAAAATTCATTTATCACTTATGGAAAACAAAGTGCTGTTTTCACATTTTTTCTGCAAATTGATATAGTAAGCTTGCATACAAAGTGATTTGAAAATCATGGAGGCAAACTTTGTTCAAGTGAACCTGAACCATGTCTCAAACTATTTTGTATAAGATTGTGTATGAGAAAATAAAGTGTAATTAGTATGAGCGACGCATAGAGGCACAAAACACACACACATACAAAATAAACGAGACATGAAAGAAAAACTATATTTTTTATTCGCACCCCCATAACATAATCAACCTTCGATGGCCCTTTTACCAAAGTCTCATTTTGACTTTCCTTGCCTTTAACAATCTTCAGTCCTATGCATGGTAAAAAGCGTATCGATATACCGTCGAAATTAATACGAAGTAAGGTACTGCTGAAAATTAAATTT
>BMAV01007684.1:26349-49075 GCA_019973955.1 Trichonephila inaurata madagascariensis
TCGGTTGCTTGAGATTTGGAGGCAAGGATTTCATATGAGAATCAGGTTTTGCACCATGTTGCAGTAACAAATAGTGCTTAAGAAGTTCGGCGATGGTAGCGTAGGTAAGAATCAGTATCAAATTGGGCAGATTCCCTTGCGTTAAAATCGCAAGAATGAAAGGAAGAAAGTAAAACATTCCCTCCAAAATCAAAGAAACAGTCATCGTTAAGATAATAACTGTATAAAATACCTTGAGAAAAGTTCAGCAATCACAATTCGCAAGATTCAATTCGTAAAGTCACAATTCACCTCTAAATTAGCAATACTTTTTTTTTAATGAAAAACAAATTAACGATTTGATTGTTTCTCCACGTTATCTGTTGCTGTGGTGTATTGTTTGGGAGTCATTGTTGCTTCAGAAATGCAACTATTATAGCAATAAATAATAGAAGAGATATATTGTTGCCTTTAGTGTGTAGCAGGATATCGAGATTAAAAGGAATGGACAAATAATTCCCTTTTTAATAACATAAAATAATATTCTTTAAAACAAAAATGGCAACAATAGGAATAAAATTATACATTTATTTCTTCTTAAATTAATTATAATTCACAAATTTTTAATATTTAGTATAGAAAAAATACACAATACACATATGTTCTTCAATATATTTTAAGTATAAACCGGTACATACTATACTGCCCTTCTAACTATACACTTCTAAATATACTATATTTCTAACTATACGTTTCTAACTCTATACCAGTGATTCTCACAACCACTGTGCTGCGACACTTTTATATACCACCAAATTTTTGAAGTGTGCGTGGTCATCAAATTATGGAAGCGTTGTATTTCCAGTTTCCTTCTGCTGCTATATAATTATTTTACTTTCTTTTCCAATTCTTTCTTTTCCGAAAAAAATAGGCATGGGTATAATCATTTTATAAGGTTTTATTAAAGAGTTAATAATGATTATTCATATAAATTATATCTTCTACCTTTTCCCTTTTTAATGATGAGCATAAAAAATGATTGTATCCTTAACTTTTAAAGGCCAGTATAGGAAAAATGGTGCATATGTTTGTGCTTTTGACATTTGTACTTCGATTTTGTTCTTCAATGATGTTATATTAGAGCAGTCTATGACAATCTGAATATAGTCAGATGACGAAATCAATAACTTAGTACTCTTCATATTACATTTCCAAGCCATGCCATATAGGGACTTATATTGCCTTATTCTACTTAACGTTCAACAGCCTACAATACGATTGTGACATTTACGACAGGACTTTTTCTACTTTTCAATTATTATGCAACAGCTAATCAAATATTGTTTTTATATCATTTCCCAAAAAGAATAAAAATACAGCATAGTTATAAATTAAATTAAACATTCATCATGAATTTCAATTATTCTGCCAGTTGTACAATACAGGGTGATTCATAAAGAAATGTGACCTTTCCAGAAGCTGTAAAACAACAACAGGCAAAGACATGAACCACCTCAACGAACTGTAACACACACCCGCCGGAAGTAACGTAGGCCATAGATCGCGTGTTATATGACAAGTCAATCGAAATGGCGGCGTCTCAGTGGACAATGCATTTTGTGTTCTTGAATTTACAAATCGGAATCTGCAACAGCTGTGCAAGAGCATTTTCGAACATAATTCGGAAAAGAGCCTTCAGCTAGAAAATCTATCAATCATTTGCACGAAAAATTTAAAATTGTGGGCTATTTGTGCAAATGTAAAAGTCTTAGACGACCGACTGTATGGCAAGATAGAGTTTGCAACAGACTATAGTATGTCACATACCCAATGTGACCATCTAGAACAGTGATTCCCAAAGTGGTCTATATAGACACTCAGGGGTCTATGGCAGCCTACAAGGGGTCCACGTCAGCAAAAAAATAATTTTGGGGTTAATGAGGTGTAAGTGGGGTTCTATGTGATATGGGCTCTCATTAAACTAGATCGTGACTTTAATTTTAAAAGAAAATTTAATCAAGTGGAAACCAAATTTTACTTTTTTAGCATATTTATTTACTAAATTTAATGAGGTTTATTTGCCCATACAAGGTGACAGCATAAATTTTTTTAAAACAGGAACCATTTCAGCGTTTTTTTCCAGAATTAAACTAAAAAAGTACAATACTGGAGGTCCGGAATTTTCTGAAATTAACCCAGACAATCTGTCAGTACGTTTTAATCTACGTTCAACATTTAAATGCCTTTTATTCAGATTTTGAAACCAGTTTTGAGAATGCTTTGACTATGGTAATACCACAGTAGGCAATGAATTTATATGGTCATATTGAAAAAAACATGTCACATGACAACAGGAATTGATCGTGATATGCACCAATGAAGATTTTAAAGTTTAGAAATGGATGCCAGCAATTTTGGCTTTAAAAAGGCAAACCTGTTACTTGTCCCGAATTATGGAATATCGTGAGAAAGTTTTTAATTATTTTTCCGAGTAAGAAGGAGTTTCAGCGCAGTTACCAATCTCTAAAACAAAAAAGGATACGGGATACTACTAACAGAGGAGATTTAAGGTTAAATCGACAAGATTAATACTACTAAATGTTGAAAATTTGTTATTGTACCGCCAAATTTATCCCTCCTATTAAAATCAATTGTGTGTTGTTTGGTTATTTTATTTAACAATTATTTTATATATTAATTAACTTTTAATTTAATCAATTAACATATGATTTTTAAACTTTTAACTCTATACTTCATTAATTACAAATTTAATTCTTTTAAAGTTGTAGTAGTAGTATTACCAGCTGTCAAAAAAACATTTAAGTTGAAAAATTTGCAAAAATTCAATATTAATTAAGGGGGGGGGGGGGCTGGCCTATACCGAAAAAGATGGCCAGGGGGCTAAGAGACAAAAAAAAAGTTTGAGAACCTCTGATCTAGAAGTACAAAACCTTGTGAATTCTGCCTAATGGGGGAGGGGAGTTACGTACAGGACGAGGTATCGAGGTATTCATCCTTCACTTTCCAGTAATTTAAAATGGAGTTGAAGCATATACCAGCCGCTATCGACGGATATGATTCAGATACCTTAACACGCATTTGGGTGGAAATGAATTACCAGCTCAATGTGTGCTGTGTGACTAAGTGTGCCACCTCTCTCTTGGGCACCTAGATATGTGGGAAGTAGGGGAGAAACACTCGCCATGATCCAAACAATCTATTTATTTATCACACAATGAAAAGACACAATTTCAATTATAATAGTAAGAGAATGTCTCGATGCTAACCACTAATTTGGAACAACGACGGTAATACACGAAGGATTAGGAGACTATTAAACTCGATCCTTACTTTATAAAGGATCTAATCTATCCGATTTAATCTAATATTTTAGCACGCTGGGATGAATGGATAGGTCATTAGATGAAATTTATTCACCTCAGGCCTAAAAACAGTTTATTTACTGTACACAGGTACATTTATGCAGTTCTAGGATAAATATATAACATACAGGAACATGTGGGGAAGGATTTCCCGCGTGATGCGTACACTAGAAAATCCACCGTCTTAATGATTTAATTCCCGGTTTCCCGCCAGGGGGAACTAAACTAGTACTCTGTGTGGTGGCGCCATCTAGTGGTCACTACAATAAATAAATAATGAATATTACCATTTGTTTCAATATCAATTTAATTTCAGTGAACAATCGTCACCTTAAAGTTTCTTCCTAATAAGTCTCAAACCACAATAATTCAAATATTATACCTGTTAGTAACAATCTCACCTGATTCGAATATTCCGATATATTCTGATTTATATTTCCCAAGAGGATTAGTTATAGGATCGCGGGTAGATCCGTCACAATAGAACATCTGCCACAGTCTCTAATAAGACTTAAAATAATCCCGTTTAGTTCTTTTACATTTAACATATAGTATCGTGTTGTTCTTGATTTAGAGTGGATTGAGACTGTATACCTCTTTATAAATCACCCTGCATAATAAACGCTAAACCAACTAATTAATTTTTTTCATAATTTGGGACTACTTAAAATAATTTTATTCATTGACCATTCGTTTCAAAACTTATGATTGCAAAAAAGCAGGATGGAATCAGATTTTCTATAATTAGACTTAAGTTTTTAACTCGTGTGATAAATTTATATACTGTTTCAAATTCTTATCCTTTTAGGTTTTTGGCCGTTATAGACGTGTCGAGCAACTTTCTCTACATGATTTTTCTTCTCATTGGTCTGTTTATGGATAAGGCAGCAATTGGTCCTGTTAAGTATCCAGAACCTACATTTTCTACTCTTGTTTTATCTTTTGGTCAATTGATGTTCGCATACTCTGGAGGGGGAGTGTATCCTACAATTCAAAATGACATGAAAGACCCAAAACTATTTCCGTTATCACTGTTTTCAGGATTTTTGGGTAAGACATCATGTAAGCAATTGTTTTAGAGATTTAAAATACGCTTGTAAAAAAAGTGAAATTGTAATATCACTGAGGTTTATCACTAAGAATGGCATCCAGAATCGCGATAACGTTGTGAAATTACCCCCCTCGGGTGCCCTTCTCCTTGATTATCTGCGTGAGCTAGAGGTGTAGGATTAACGAAAGAACTAGAAGTTTCCATGTTCTTAATATGGCTTTATTAAGAACTTAAACTTAAACGTCTAACAGATTAGATAATAATATATGTGAGAGAATCTACGATGAGACCAAACACACAATATAAGTAATACCAAAATAATGTAACTCGGACCACTATCATTAACTAACTTGCCCAAGTTCAATTCCAATAATATCTCAGGTCCTAATATTAAATAGTCAATCCTACCTTAATCTGATCGCCGATCTAATCTTAAGGAAGTTGCTTGTTTACTCGAGTGCAATGGTATGCACCTTGACCTAATGGCTCTATCTTCGGGATAACCTCTGTTGGCTGTCATTTTATAATTGAATCACGCACACTCTTAACATTCCCCAAATTGCCACACCGCTTACTCTAACTTCTGATATTTAAAAGCTTTCTAATTTGCATCTTTTATTCACGTTTCACTTCTTGGGGTTTGGTTGGAAAAGAGTTGCCATTAATTCTGGCCCCAAAAGAACCCAAAGGACATGTTAATGAAAAGACGCGTGAGCCCGTCACTACGTGACAGCGTAATTGTACAATGAACAGTGATATAGGAATCAGGCAAAAAACTAAATTTTACGTTAATAAGCTACATTCATGTGACATAGTCACATGATAAATGAAATCAAGTGCTTCCAATCAATCAGTTCATGCTCTTCACTGTTGCCAATTTTTGCTTCTTGTAGATTCTTTTAAAAGTATATATTTGTAAACAATAATAATGTACATAGGTAATTAAAATGCCCTTCATTTAAAAGTATACGTATAATAAAAGTACTTTTTTTTTAATTTTGAAAAAATATTTTCGAACAATTTTAATATTTGAACATTTTTATCCAATTATTAAATCTGAACTTTTATTTTAAATTTTACAAGTTGAATAACAGGTACAAGCCTAGTGTCAGATTTTAATTTAATGATAACACGGGACTGTATTTATTCTGTGACCGTTGTGAATTTAGCCTATAAAAAGTCATACACCATCCAAAGAAAAAAGTAAAGATTCTGCATTTTTCAACTAATAAAAAAGAATCACAATCAGAAACATTCGGAACTGAAGTTAGAAATTCTTTTTAACAAAACAAGGTCTGCCAGTTAAAGAGTAAATGATGAAATCAAATGGATAAGTTTTACATCTTGGTATGTCAGCGTATGATGTTATTTTCGATGCGAGTAGAGTAGCAAAAATATTGCTGCATTCTCGTTGAAAAACACAGTTTATACAGCTGCCAAGAAAATGTACTCCTGAATATTCTAACAGAAATGACATTTAACAACGAAATTTTCAAATAGTGATTCTATATTAAGGTATCCGACTTTGTTCGGAACCGTGATTTTAAAAAAGTGCATAAATGGATAATTTTCCAATTATTTAGTGTCACTTAGATTAGAATACATGTATCAAATTGTTTTAAGGACATTATGACAAAAAAAATTATCTAAATACAATATTTTGGCAAAAAAATTAACTGAGAATAACCTTTTTTCAAAACGTTCTCCTGTTATAAAAAATGCTTCTATAATAATAATATTTTGCTTATATAAAGTAAAGACTTTCCAGAGAGTATGAACTAGGATTTTTGAAAAATTCACATTATTTTCAGAGTTACCATTAATTGAAATAATTATCGGCGTTTTTTTCTTAAAATTGTTCTACCCTCTTTTGCAGTAAAATATGGATAAATCCACTTCTAAGTTATATATTTCAAAAATCCTACTTCAGCCTCTGTACAGAGGTCTGAGATATATACAGGCAAAATATTATTATAATAAAAGCATTTTTCATAAAAGGAGAATGTTTTGAAAATGGGTCATTCTATGTTTTTTTGTCAAAATATTGTTCATAAATAATTTTTTATAGTAATAATATTTTTAAAACAATTTCATACACATATTCTAATCCACAAGTGACACTAAATATCATAAATATTATTCATTTATAAGCTTTTGCAAAACCACGGTTCCGAACCTAGTCGCGGATACCTTAAATAACACATCTGAAAATGGCAATAAACGTAGAGGTGTTTGGCGGAAAAAATGTGAAATCAACAATTTAGTACAATATCTTGATGGAAAATGATACCTTGGACATCATTACATTTGTCAGGGATGCAAAATGGGATTACAATAGATTTCGAGATCGATTTTTACCAATCACTGTTGTATCTGGGAAATGAGATTGACTCATGCCTGGAAAAGAAATGCATTCCGCAATTACTTATCTTGCAGATGTTTTGAAGGTCTACAGCAAACATTATGATGTCTTCCAGCCTTTCAACGACGTTTATATTCCTTAATGTAGTACATGAAATCAATTTATATTCATTTGAAATATATCATTATTTCGAATAATATAACATTTATTTATTATTTTTTTTCTAAGATGAGTAGAAAAGACTTCATTTATATTCTTCAAAAATGCTTTTTCAAATGACTGCCTTTAAAGAGGCCTATTTTATGTGTCGTATCAAGTTTATTTATTTAAAAGCTCAAATTTCCAAGTTTATTTCGAGTCAGTGATTGGAGCAGCTCTGCTGTTGACTGAAAATATCTTTCTTAAGGTTCGTAGGGATGATATTGATATTCTTTCCCTAAGTTTGTTTGTTTTTTTATTTACGGATGCTTATCCTACATATTGTGATTGAATGAAAATGCACATCTCAATCAAAGATATTCCAAGCAAATCCTTAGCTGCAATAGAAAATCCATTTTTTTTTCAAGTAAAGCAAAAAAGTTTTTTTAATGAGCTGCATAATGGCAACTAAGTCTTTGCAGACACGGCAAATCCAGAAATGTGAGAATCAATTCTTGGTTGCACCATCTAGTGGCGGCTCTCGCTGCTAAACAAGGTTGCATAAGTTCAGCCATTTTATTCGTATAAATCTCTGATATTTTATGAACAGTGTAGTTTTCAGCTTGGTGCTCATTCATTTTATAGGTGTTGTGATTTCTTTTTTGATAAATGAAACATCCACTTAAAATAAAAGTCTTTTACAAACTATTTTATATTCAGATATAAATATCATACTTGAAGACTGTGATATTAATGACTGTTATTATAATTAAGAAAATGAACTGGAAGTGGCTTCTAATAATAATAATTTTAGCAACATAATTACGAAAACATCAAATATTGCGACCAAATCGATGATGAATCAAATCACTCGATCGATTTTGTCAAAACTTCTGCAATATAGATATGTGAAAAATAATCCAGGGAGGTCAAATTTATCACTAAATTTTAATTACTAATTCATCTTTTTTTACATTTTATCAATATAATACTTATTTTGGCTCAAGATATTTTGCCAATACTGTAACGAATGAGTAATGTTACAAATTAATTCGTGTTGTTGGTAAATGCGGATAATAAATACGCAAAAGAAATTTAAAAGAGTAATAAAATGCAATAAATTTTAAATTTACTTAATTCTTCTAGTATTGTATCATGTGAAATTCGCAGATCACAGTTAATTGAAATTTATCGTATTATGAGTTTTGTGTAAAAGCATTAATTTTGTTTTAAATGGACTCGATTCATCTCACGTCATAATCACAAATGACTATACGCTCGACAAATTCCTACGTGTTTGATCGATTGAGTATTTTGGCGGCATTTTCTGATTTGCATCCCTATAAACATTTAACAATAAAATCCTTTCTTTCCTTTAAGGTGACTGCCTACCTTGAAAATGTCGGTTTCGTCTACATAAGGCATTTTTTTTATTTCAAAATCTTATAGTTTGAACATTTTTCTTTCCAAAACATTTTTTCTTTTTCCTTTACGCTAAATAGAAATATATAGTTATAGTGATTTTAAAAAACATCACTCTATGCAAAAGGGCGGTAAGATAAAACTTTAAATGCGTTTTTCTTAAAATTATGTTTTCGAAAGAAACACTTTACCAGATACATGATATCTTAAGAACCAAACCAGATAACGTTTTGAAATTTTGTGGGAATGTTTATTATACTGTTTTTCATAAAGTGGACTTTAAATTTTGTTGTAGGTTAAATATTTTTTCATTTAGGGTAGTTTTTATAAAGAAATAATATTTTCATATTATTATGTATAATTGTTTGTAATTTTTTTGTATTTTAATATTTCTCTTAGATTTTGGTTCATTTTGAAGAGCACCGTAATATGTATGTTGTGTATAAAGAAAATTATGATAATTGTATTAAAAATTTGTATAAAATGTTACGCGTTTTAGTAAAAATTTGGTATAATTTCCTTGAAAACAACCGATTTTTCTAAAAGTATAATATTTATTTAAAAATTTTATGTGTATTTACATATTTTTTTTTTATTTTTCTTCCTAAAAACACTAAATTTGTTTCAAAAATTTGTTTTTATGAAAAAAAAGGGGTCCGAAGGTAGGCACAGTAACCTTAAATTAAAAAAAAATAATAAAATCTTTATTTTTATGCATTATTGATAGCTTTATAGATTTTTTTTTTAAACTTCACATTTATATTTCTTTATTTTTATTGCAAAGTTAACAATTTGTAAATTCTCAGAAAACCTATCACTAAATGAAGGTGCTTGGCGATCGATTCTGGTCGCCAAAAAAAATTGACATCACCAAGGACCTCCTCTATCTACACTTAATTTTTAAGTGTAAAGGATTTTGTTCAATTGAACGGTCCATAATATTTTGAAACACAATGTGCCTGGCAAACTAATTACCAAACCTAAAAGTATACAAAAACACAAAACTCACGAGGTTTAATGACAGAAGTATAAACTAAGCTTAAATCTAATACTGTAAACTAAAACTATGTATTTATTCCATAACTATACAAAAAGCAAAATAACAGAAAAGAGTACTAGTACTCTAGATAGCAGTAGAGTACTCTTTTTAAAGTAGTCTATTACTAGTAGAGTACTTTAAGTTTTTTTAAAGAATATAAAATTTTAATATAAACAAAATCGACGGTTAGCACACAACCACAAGTGTAATACAATTAACTAACTGTTATTGTTTATTTGATAATCACGTGACAATTGCTAAGCGATCGCAGCGCCCTCTGGTGATGAATCGACTCCAGTACCATTGTATACGTTTTAACTCCGAATTCAAGCCTTAGTAAATTAAATTAGTTTCTATGTGTCCATGGAATTCAATCTTTTCCCAAGACAATTCATACTTTCAACAACAAATTGAGTCATCTAGAAAAAAACTAAGGAATCATCCAGCAAACTAAAAATTAAATTAAATTAATTCAACATACATTTATCAATAATAATTAATTATTTAAAAAATATGCCAAAAGAAATTGCTGAACTTACTTATATTGTCAATTCAGCACTGGCATCATTTTGTTCATTTTTTCCCACCCATTTATTTTAAAAATAAGATAAAAACAGAATATTTTTTTTAAAATAATGTATTTTCTTTTTAGTTATTTACTCATTTTACGTGCCTTTAGCCATATTGGGCTACGCAGCGTACGGAAGAGGAATTAAACGAGATATAACGATGAACTTGATGGAAAATAGAAGTTTACGAATTATAGCACGCCTCTTACAATTTCTGAATTTAACTCAACTAGCAACGACGCTTGTGATATATTTAAATCCAACATTTCAAATATTTGAATATCTTCTAGAAATTCCAAGAAGTAAGTGAAAATATGTTTGTTTAATATGAATCAAAATATTCAATCATTTTATCCGTCGTATATGTTTATACATGACAGATAAAATGAGTTCGAGTTGGTAAAATTTAATTTCGTTGTGTATACTAAGTGTAGTATAAGTTTATATTCAAAAACTATATCCATGAATGGATGCTTAAAATTTTTATCTTTTTTGTGAATAATGGCACACAGGAGAAAATAATTAATCCTAACAATAACACATCGTTATACTAAATGTTATATATTCAAGTAAAAAGTAAAGAAAAAATTAATTCTATTCCAACAGTTAATTTATCTACGTACGCGAAATGTTACCCAGACCGTATAGTGGTTAGTGATGTTGTGCAGTAGGATCTAGGTTCGAATCCCGGAGGAGACACGGACGTTTATAAAAGTATAATGCCTTCGAGAAGAACTAAATATTCGTCGAGCCGAAAGTCCTCTCGTGAGGTTGAGGGGAGGAGTGATAAAAGGACCATGACCACCCCACACTCTCCCTCAAAACTGGAGCAGATAGGAGTAAAAACGTATTGCCACCTGCTCGGTGCTCAAAGCTATGGCTAACGACAGACGTAATCTAGACCCTTTCCAAGATGAATTTCGTGGGCTTCGATCTAACACCGCGTCAATCAAGTGGCATCAGCAACAACAGCATGCACGAAACAAAATTTTCTCAAACTACTCCACTTACGGGAAAAAAATCCCACCAAGAAAAAATTATTGCAAAGTAATGAAATTTGGACAATGCAATTGTCTAATTAACATGTTTAATTAATTGAATTTTCAAGATCACAGGTTAATTTAAGCTCAAGAAAATGCATTTCAAATTGGAAATGCTGTTACATTAACAGCCAGTGTAACCTCCAGAATTTTGAATGCAAGCGTGGATGCATTGTGTCCTACAGGTATCGAATGTCACTTTGTGGTATGGAGCTCCATGCTTGTTGTATTTATTGTGTGAATACTTTAAACGGTCAGTGCTGGCTGTGGAGGATGCTCGAGTTGTCGTCCAATGATATACCATACGTGTTCAATCGGAGATAGATTTGATGATCTCGCAGGCCAAGGTAACATGTCAAAACTCTGTAGAGCACGTTGTGTTACAACAGCGGTGCGAAGGCGAGCATTATCCTGTTGGAAAACTCCCCCTTGTATGCTGTATGTGAATGGCAGTACTATAGGTTGAATTACCAGACTGACGTACACATTTGCAGTCAGTGAGCTTAGGATAACCTCAAGAGTGATCTCACTGTCTTTAGAAATTGGTCCCCAGACCATGACTCCAGGTGTCTAAGCCGAAGACAGTTTGGTTGGAGGTGTTCCCCTGGCCTCCTTCTGACCAACACACGGCTATCGCTGGTATCAAGGCAGAACCTGTTTTCATGAGAAAACACAATAGATATCCATTTTGTCCTCCAATGTGTTCTGGAATGACACCACTCGCGTCGTAAATGGCAATACCTGGAAGTCAGTGGAATACACGCTACAGGGCACCTGGCTCGGAAGTAACCGATTTCTAACCGTTGAGTCACTGGAGTACCAATTGCTGCTGGAATTTCTGTCCCAGACGCAGTACGATGCGCCACATCTGTTCACCGAATATGACAGTCTTCTCTTTCAGAAGTGCAACGTGGCCTTTGGGAACCCGGTCTTCTTCAAGCAGTACCATCCCTTGACCACTGCTCCCAACAATCATGCACAGTGAATGCATTCCGGCCATGTCTTTCTGCAATATCGTGGAAAGAAAATCCTCCTTCTCGTTGCCCTATTACATGACCTCGTTTAAACTCGGTGAGCTGTTGATAATGGCTTCTTCGTCTTCTTAAGGTATCCGACTACGTTCGGAACCGGGACTTTAAAAAGTCGCATAAATGGATAATTTTCATGATATTTAGTGTCACTTAGATTAGAATGCATGTATAAAATTATTTTAAGGATATTTTGACAAAAAAAAAAATATTTTAATACAATATTTTGGCAAAAAATAACCTTAGAATAACCTTTTTACAAAATTTTCTTTTATAAAAAGTGCTTCTAAAATAATAATATTGCGCGCACTCGCGGTTTATATAAAGTAAATACTTCTCCAGAGAGTCTGAACTAGGAATTTTGAAAAATTCACATTATTTTCAGAGTTACAATCATTTGAAATAATTATCGGCGTTTTTTTCTTAAAATTTCTCCCCTCTGTTGTCGTAAAGCATAGGTAAACCCACTTCTAAGTTATATATTTCAAAAATTCTAGTTGAGCCTCTGTACAGAGGTCTGAGCTATATACAGGCGAAATATTATAATAGAAGCATTTTTCACAAAAGGAGAATATTTTGAAAATGGGTCATTCTATGTTCTTTTTTTTGTCAAAATATTGTACTTAAATAATTTTTTATTGTAATACTATTCTTTAAACAATTTTATATACATTTTCTAATCTAAGTGACACTAAATATCATAAAATTTATGTATTTATACGCTTTTGCAAAATCATGGTTTTGAACGTAGTCAGATACCTTAAAGGTATTCTTGGTTAACATCAGCTCAACACGTCAAATTTCATAGACAAATAATGCTCATGAATTTAAAAGTACGCATTTAAAGCAACCCTGATTTGCAAGTTGTGAGTGCCTCTACTTGTGCCACACTTAAGCGCAAAATTTGAATCGATGTCATCTTTCAGATGTATACATAGGCCTTCTAAATTTCGTTTATCTAACACAAGTCTTTCTTGGTGTTGGAGCTTTTTTTTTCAACAGTGTATAAGCATGACTACATACCAAGGTTAGTCGTATGCATTCTTAGCAGTTTTGTCAAATCATGATAATTTTTCTCGAGATTTTTTTACTTTTTTAAGACCTCACACTGTTAAATCTATCTTTTTTGAATCTTAAGCTACTCAGTCTGACAATCATGGTATCTTTTGTTACTTTCAATCATACATAAAAATATTTTTTGTTAGAGAAAATATGTTCATGTAACACATGCATACACAAATATACAATGTTTAAAAAAGATTATGTACGAGACTCAAAGTTACTGGTAAATTATCATTGTTTATAACTGTTTCGTAATTAATGGAAATATTTATTTAGGAGAAACAAAACGTTATACGAAAGCGTTTGCATATCGTCGGTCTAATTATCAGACTGCGTAACTCCAGCTGGGATGCTAATTTGATACAGTAGGGCTAGGCGCCAAGTTGTTGCTTATATTCGCCAAGATAGGCGATAATATTACAATCGTGAATTGCAAATAAAATAAAAAAATAAAAATAAAAAAGCCTTCTGCATATCTCAGCTGAACAATTATTAAATTTTAAGTCTGTAGATCTAATAGCTGATAAAATGATTTTTTTTTTATTTATAAATTCCCGTAAATCTCTTGTGAGTTGATTTTGAAAACACCTTCCTAAACTGATCTCTGATTAGCAAAAGTAACACATTGTTACAAATTTTGTGTAATGAACGCATAAAATAGTGTGAATAATTTATATCTGGAAATGTAATACATTAATATTACTTTCTGTTGTATTTATTTTATGTTAAAATCTTGCCACCATCTCTCCCTTCGAAATCTAGTTTTATTATGAAATTAAAAAAAATAGTGATTATACGGATCGAAGGAATAAATTAAAAGTGAAGCGCGCACTGAGGCATGGCGTAAACAAAACAAAAGGGAATGTTTTGCTTCACCGCTGCTTGGCGCGATTAAGGAATCGCGCCAAAAAGCGCTTGGCGCGTTGCACTCCTATATCAAATCAGTTAGACCGGTGGAGTTACTCAGTCTGATAATTAGGCCGATGATATGCAACATGTTAACCAATTTTGACCTCTTATGTACCTGCCTCACAGTAAACATTTTTGATACTTTGTAATATATGCAAGAAACTTTCGAGGAGCATTAATTAAACCACACTCTTAATAGGCTAAAGTCCTGCTGCTATCGAAATCGGATAAATGCTGATTGCCATTTTTCCTTCGTATACAAGATATAACATAATCTTCTCCCCAACAACCAACATTCAAATGGGATTTTTGTATGTTAATGAAAATGTACCTTTTGTATGATATTTTTCAACACAATAATTCAAATCGTTTTTCTTAAGCTGTTCTACGTTAAATAAAATCTCAAATTTGGTATATGAGTAACTGAATTCGTCTTCTTGTACTCATAAGTTTGGAAGTTGATTGTATTTATCTGAAATAGCAATTTTCTGATTGTGAAGGAATTAAGTGTTATTTATCTTTTTTCAAGGGCTTGGATACAAAAGATGTTTGCTTCGGTCGGGTCTATTGTTACTTGTTTTCATGATAGCTCTTGCATTGCCATTAGTCTTAGAATTGGCAGAAATTTTTGCAATTATCTTCGTCGGCTTATTAACTTGCGTTTTTCCAGCCATTTTCTATGGTTGTCTCATTTACAAGAAAGAAACGAAGCTTGTTGGAAGGTTTGTAATTATTTTATTTTTTCACTTACTATTTTTTTTATTTATATTTCTCGAAGTCTTAAAATTAAAAAAATAATATTACATAAACACAGGATACTTTATACAACATTTTTCCTATATAGATTATTATCAATTGTTTGGTTCCTTTACGTTAATGCTCTATATTATTTGTAAGAAAAACATTTGAATCGAATATATTTCTAAATTTTAATTTAAATATTTTTAATACTAAGAGAAATTTGAAAAGAAATTATTATTTATTAGGATATTTAAATATACTCGGCTCAAAACAGTTAAATGATATTGAAGTTGCTGGAGAAACTTGCGACTGAGGAACAATTTAGATGATTGATACATGATCGACAGTCATAGTAGGCTATATGAAAAAAAAAAAAAAAAAGAAAAAAAAAGTTTGGCAAATAAAAAAGCCTTTTGTCGAGAATTCGGGAACAAAAGCGGGTGGTGCACTATTTGTGCCTAAGAGAAAAAACAAAAAAAAAAAAAAAAAGTTTTTCTTCGAGGGAAAAAAATTTTTAATGGGGAGAAGGTTTTCCCTGGATGTCCAGCAACGCGTTGTCCACCTTTGAGGCAGGGAGTCAGTGAATCTATTAATGAAGAGTTGGATATTCTGTTCCACTTCTCCAGGATGGCCTTTTCCAGTTCTAAGATAGTTTGGGGAGAATGTAGGCGGCCAGCAACTCATCTGCTTTGAATGTCCCAAACATGTTCTATTGGGCTCAAGTCCGGAGCCATTTCATTCGTATGATTCCTTCCTCGAAAAGGAAATCATCGACCAAATTATCATGATTTAGTCTGCCATTATCGTCAACTAACATGACGTCATCTCCAATTGCTGCTGCGTAAGGGAGTACAATAGGTCTTTTGAAGATCATCCGTATATATCGGCGACCTGTCAGAGCTCCAATTAAAATAATGTGAGATCGGTGTTCCGATCAATGGAGATGCCAGCATAGACCCTCCACCCCAGACACTACCAAATCTGACATTTCGAGCACGAAAGCAGGATTGTTCCTTGTGACATTTTCCCTCCAGATAAATATACGTCTATTATCAGGATGAATAGAAAAATGGGACTAGTCAGAGAAAAGAATATTGCACCATTTACTTCTCCAGTTTACATGCTTTGTTGCCCACTCCTTGTGGGTGCGACGGTACCTTGCTGTTAACGTAACACATAACATTGGTAGGCGAGCATAGCAACCTACTACATGGAGCCGGTTTCGAACAGTTTGTGTCGGAACTTAGTATGTACCAGTAGCCGAGCGAAGTTGTTGAAGAAGAGTGATATTCTTTTTCGGCGTCTCTGAGACGTTAGAGTTAAATATTGATCTTCAATGAATATTGTAGCACGTCTACAACCTTGCCTTGGTCTTTGGCCTGCAGTTTCAGTCTCTAAAAACATTTCTACATCCTGGAAATCACACTTTGGGAAAACTCCAGTGGTTTCTGCTACTTCGGCTTGTGTTTTTCCTCCTCTAATCGACTATCAACTCTCTTAACTTCTGATTCGGTTAACTGATTTCGATGAGACATCGCACTCATCGAAACAACGAACTTACTGAATGCCGATCATTCTTTTCTGCTTTGTTTTTCATTCAAGTTCAAAGTTAACTTGCATTCGCTGCCGCTAAAGATTCACTTTTGACGTCAAACTCAAATTTTACATACTCAGAAGTTTGAAAGCTAGAAAAATTAGCATTTGTGATCTTTTCTCCCATTTTCTGCAAAAGGAAAGAGAGAGAGAGAGAGAAAGTTATTTATACCATTTTTTTACGTAAGATTTACTATTTCTTTTAATTGTTTTGAGCAGTGTTTATACAGTGATTTAAAAAAATTCTCAACACACTCATTTTTGTTGCTTAATTCTTGTGTTTGACTTAAGTTTTTGTTGTGAAGTATAGTCATGCTATTTTAACTTGTGCGTTGTTGATTCTAATGTATTTTTTCATGCTGATTTCAAATATTTTGCTATTTTTTTTAAATACCCCAAGTATTTTTCGTAGTACATTTGTCTGAACACAATAATGTGGAGTATGTACAGAATAAAACAATATACAATAAAATAATGCACTTAGTAGAATAACAAAATGTTTACAAACACAGGACTTTTAATGTGCATATTTTAATCATATATTGAATTTAATAATCACTAGAAAATAATAATAGGTAGTGATAATAAAAATATAAATTTCTGGGATTATTTTAAATCATAAGCAAAATGCTTTACTTAAAGAAATAAACTTCAAAGCAACGCAAGTTTTTAAACTATTAACACATAAAGGTAAAAATTTATTTTACTTGTTTGTTACCATCACAAGTAATATTAAATACTATTATTAACAGCATAAATGTCAATAATTTAACTATAATTTAGTTGTGAAGATATCAGGACTCACATTTGATAAAAAAATACATCAGTAATTGATAGTTCTATAAATAGTTGTGTTGCATAGATGGTTCAGTAATGTTGAAGTCAATAGTTGTTACGTAACTAAATAATTACTATTCAATTATCCATTTATTTTACTGATTAATTGAAATTAACTTTTACTATTGTTGTTTATGCTATTTTTTATATTGTTTATAAGACAGTGATGATTTTAAATAAGAGGAAATTTTTAGTACTTTTCCGTTTCACAGGCACAAATCTCGTCAATCAGGCTTTATTGACAACACACGAAAACAGAAAAAAAAAACGTTATAGATGTTAGTTTTTATTGGCTTTTCATCTATTTTTGTTGTATTATGAAAAAAAGATGTTACTGATAAGAAAAGACAACCACTTGCTTTGAAAATGTGGTGATAAAAGGTTACCAGTGGGAGTTTTCCACTTGGTGTCGGTTGTATCATTTTTTGGCGACTTCATCGCTTGTAACGGCAAAACAGAGAAGTACAAATTTTAAAAAAAATGCAATACATGATATTTTTAAGGCTGTCTTCGGTTAATGTTAAATAATAGGAGCCGAATTTGGAACATTTTTTTAGATATAAAAAAAGAATGAAAAATTAATATAATATTCTGGCTTCACTATCCTTTAGAGAGCAGTATTTTTTATCACACTGCAGATTTTTAACCGGGTTGATCCATTTTTTCTGATGTAAAATGTGTTTCACGTTTTTTCTCCTATACCGTAATGTTAAATGGGCTATGCCTTCACGTATTAAAACGAAAAAGAAAGCATTCATGGAATATTTTGAAATTTTTAAAAACATTACATTGTTGACAGAGGTATATTAGTTATAATATTGCAAATTTACATGGAAATTGAGGCATTTTTCTGTCTGAAAATGTGCTTCGCGTTTAGTTCAAGCTCTTGCACTGTTACCGAAGACAGCCTTAATCAGTTTATAATATAGATAATGTAATCCATCTCTTAGTAATATTTTCACTTTTTTTTAAAAGGAAAATCCTCAGCAAGAAACATGTACTATTTTTATCTGTAATGGTTTTGTTGGGTACTCTAGGATCTCTCTCAGCGTTTTACTCAGCCGGAAAGAGTTTGTCAGAAAGAGTGGAAAATTTTCAATGGAACTGTTATTCAACTCCATCTATTAACATAACTCTTTATGATTGAGAGTTGATTGATTGTTAATACAACAATTCGTTAAAGTAAGAATAATATCATAAAAATGTATTTCATGGAGTTAAGAACTGTAAAATATATATTTTATTACTGTAAAAAATTAATAAAGGTTTTTCTAATCAAATACTTATGCGAATTTTAGTATTATTGTTCAATTAATATTGTATTTATTTATTAAGCCTAAGGTAAGAAAAAATAACTATGTCATTACTTATTGATTTGATAAAGAGAAAATAATATGTACTAATATATTTTCTATTTCAAATATACATTCCAATAACAACAATCCCTGAAAGGTCATGACAATTTCCTCTCATAATGAGTCAGTAATGTCTGTTTGCTCTTAATTAGTTATTTTTCATAAAAGAATGAAGCATGCCGTATCTATAGAAGCTTGAAGCAGTCTCATTGATATAGCAGGGTGGAACTACAGATTTCCATGCTACAATATCTTTAACAGCCGCATAGGTACAGGTAACGCCACCCAAAACACCACTCAATATGATAATGATTAAATAGCCTCGTTCATAAAATGGAATGTAGTACCTATGAAAATAAGAAAAAGTAAAATCATTATATTCTATTTTTAATGTTTTATAAAATGAGCTCTATTGGTAGAAAAATTCACTAAACTAATTATTTAAAATGGAGTTCATATGATATTGCTGACCTAGATATATCTTCAATTTTAAACGAAGCTATGAAATTGCGATAAAAATAAACGTTTATGTAAATTTAGCTCATTTTTCTGCAGTCCAAAATATTAAGGATACTTTCAATCTTTTTCCTTTTTGCTACCCTTGCACTTACTGAAAAAAGTGGTTCTTTGTCGAAAATTAAAGCATTAATAGTGAAAATGGCGAATGCGGTAGCTGTTCAGTGTTGAAAAAATAATTCTTGTGATGGCCACAACAACAAGTGAATATTTGTCGCGAGAGGGTGCTAGTGTGCGTAGAGTTCAATGTATGTGTAAACTCCGTGAGAGAGAGATCCCATGGAGAACGCTCAAATAAAAAATTTTTTTCAAACAGTCCTAGCCATTTAGTTTGTGGTGTAATCTTTTAGAGTAAAAATATGGTTATAGAACCAGAGCAGCAACAGTCACTTTAGTCAAGCATGTTCCAATTCTCGAGTTAGATCGGTGCAATCTAAATGCAGTCGCAAACGCTTGCTCATGATAATAGCACATTCCATGGAAGCGTTGGAGAAGTACGAATACAAGCAGCTAAAAAGTGTCCATGAAAAGGAATTGCAACACTATGGGCCGTAGAAACTCGTCTACATGCTATTGTGTCGTTAAACTGTCATGGATGACAATCAAAGTAATCCGTTTATTAAGGATAGCATCTCATACCATTATTCCAGATTTTCGGATTGTCTGGCCGAAAACAGTCAGATGAGTTATCCAGACTCTTCTTAGTTACATATTCCGGACTCATTACGATGCTCGACTTATTGTTGAAACCAGATATATCCCAGTTTGTGAGATTCCAGGTTGAATGTTCTCGGAGTGAATGAGAGTTAAATTAACGTTGCATTGTAAGGCTGCACGAGAGCTTTTGGTGACAGACCACGTAATTTTCAACCATGGTCAAGTAAGCTCAGGTGTCAGGACAGCTCAGGTGTCATCCGGCACTCCTGTCCTAACTTCCACACTACTCCAACTGGAGGAAGTTTGAGCCTTGCCAGAATGAACGCGCATCGATACTTCTGCACCGTGGTCTTCAGCCGCATTAGGCTCGAACTCATAACACGCCAGCCACGAGTCCGTGACCCGCACCACTAGGTTACCGTGGCAACCGAATGTTTCCGGAGACCATGCAAACATACCTGGGATTGCAATGGGGGAGGTCTTCCGTGATTTCAGATCCCTCCATTCGTGAATCTTCTGTCCCTTATTATTACAACCTTTCGCGCCCCGTTTTCACGTCAGATCATTGATAAAGTCGTATCAGAGACCATGGACATCAATCGGACGATCACTCTCTCTTCGCGTTGTGCATTCACTTTGGGTCGACCACACACAGTACGGTTATTTTATTTATTTATTTTCCCTTTTTGTTAACCTTTTTCTGTCAACTACGCTGAATTGCAGCATCGCTCCAATTCAAATTTTGCGATTTCACCATTTTGTCTCGTTAAATTCAATTTTGCATTCTTTCTCAAATGACGACATCTGCTCATATTGTTCACGAATCCGTCTTACATATTTCATATGAATTGATTGATCCATATTCACATGGAATATGGGCCTTTGTATTGGAGTATCCTCTATTTTGTACACTATCCTATGCTCAGTTACAATGTGCTGTAGCTCTATCTAGTCAACCATGGACCTCCCTAAGTTAAATTTTGTCATTGTATGCGCAAACGTAATTTCATCCCTTTAGAATATCTCCTTTGTGCATCACTTTTTACGATATATATATATGTAAGGATAATTAAATTAGATTAAAAATTAAATTCCCTAACTAGTAATTCACTTTTATATTACCTCCTCACCTCTTCAAGTATCAAACTAATGACCCATTCAATTTTTCCTAACATATGGCCCAGCCAATAAACATGTCTAATTCCAGATCGTTATATTTAATAGCCCTATATGTCAGCATCAACTTTCAAGAGCACTCATAGACGCCGCGATCGGTGTTTTAAGTGTTTAACCCACTTAAGATTATTCGGTGGCGTTCTTTCTCTCTCTGCCTCTTGCGTCAGATGATGTGTAATATATATATATATATATATATATATATATATATATATATCTTTATATATATAAATCTTCTGTGTGTGTGTATGTGACTGAACTCCTCCTAAATGGCTGGAACGATTTGGATGATATTTTTTGTGGGAGTTCAACTGGATTCGAGAATGATTTAGATTTACAATTCGGTCCGATATAGCAATTATTTAAAAAGATATTAATTAAAATCAGTTTTAATAACCAGTTTTGGCGCCAACTTTGATTTGTCTGCATTGTTGTAACACTGTTATAGTTATAACAATGGCAAAAGTTGGCGTCGAAAATCAATTTTCAGCCAAAATGGAATTTCATGATGTTTCTCTATTGACTGTATTAATTAACTTTGTTTAAAAAATTAATGCTTTTAACAAGTTATTAACTTGAAATATATTTTTAAAATCTCAATTTCTACATGTTTTAAATTTTACTAATTTTTTACTACTTTTACTAATTTTGGCACAGGACTAATGCCCGGAGACTAGGAGCGTCGTTTTGATTTTTGCAATTTCGTGCTACGCATACTGGATGAAAATCCAGACTTTTTGAAATTAGTTTTGTGGTCGGATGAATGCCAGTTCTCGAGGCAAGGTACTATTAATACACAGAATAAGCATTATTGGTCCCTCGAAAACCCACATCTAATACGAAAGAATCGCTCCCAAGTACGTTGATCGGTGAATGTGTGGTGCGGAATATGGAAGAGCACCTTAATTGGCCCACTGTATTTCGATGGACCTTTAACATCAGAATCACAGACGGAAATTTTATCTGGACCGTTAGCATATTTTTTAGAAGATAAAGTTTCCTTACGGGATTTGACACGTATGTGGTACCAGCATGATGGTGCCCCTGCACACAAATCTGCGCGACCATGTACATTTTTGGAGAAGATATTTGACACTCGAATAATCGGATACGGAGGTCAAGAGGTTGCAGAAGCTACAGGCAGAGTTTTTGACGTGGGTTTGGTACTGCATATCTGCGGAAGGCAGTCATTTTGAACATTATTTTAATTTGATCATTCTCATATAATAAAGCCCCTGATTCATGATTGGAGCATCATTTCACATTATGCTATAATTTGAACGGCAAATCATGTTGTGACATCTCACGCGTCCTTTCTCTAACATAACCTCTGTGTTCTTTGACGGCCACGATTAATGGCAAATCTTTTCCAACCCAAATCCAAGAAGTGAAACGAAGGCTAGATGCAAATAAGATAACCTTTAAAAGGATAGAAGTTTTAGTGAGCGGAATGGCAATTTAGAGAAAGTTCAGTTCAGAGAAGATAGAAGTGTTGATAGACGGCTTACCTAGAATCCCGTAAATCTCGCCATTCAACCAAGGTACATACCATTGTACGCCCACTTGGAGAAATATTTGAAGTAGATTGGACGTTGAGTATTCAACCAAGGTAGGAAGATTATATTCTGAACGCGAATATATTATTGAGATTGAGAGTAGGCGGATATAGTATAATTATATTGATAAGTGATCTAATTGCGCGATCTGTGTTAATTAAGACTACGTGTTTTGGTTTATTCTCACTTAATATAAGTTTGTTCGATATCTAAGTTAAATTCTTAATAAAAGTCATATTAAGAATTCTAAAATGTCTCATCATTTCGAGAATCCCACACCTCTAACTTACGCTGAAACCCCACGATATGGTCA
>BMAV01007685.1:0-24215 GCA_019973955.1 Trichonephila inaurata madagascariensis
CGTTTTCTACTCAGGTAGTTTTGACTTTTTTCTCCGCTATTAAACAAAGGATACTTACTGCCTTACTATGGAAAATTACTACAACTCTCCCGAGTTGGGGAATGTTATTGAAACCTAAAACTGTTTTTTTTGGAACATTAAGACCTAACAAAAAAAGATCACCGAAGGAACGAAAACAAAAAAAGTTTAAAAAGGAAGACTTACTTGCCTATAAAAGGGGGAAGATGATGACCATGCGATGGAGAGACAAGTCCCAAATAAATTGAAAAATGGGAAATAGAAGTCAAAGATTTTTTTAAAATTTATAATAATACGATGGGCAGTGTAGATCATGGATCAGAAAATTTGGGATACTATGACCAAACTCGATCTCGTCAAAGGAAAAAACAAAAAATTTTCGTTATTTATTGGACATGAAAATTTTTTAATGCTTTTCAGCTGGGGAAAAAAAAGGGAATAAAAATCAAATTTGGAATTCAAATTGAACTAGCTGAAAAATTGTTGAAAAATATCACACTCACAACACACACACACATTTAAAATTTAAAAACCTGCTGAAACAGTTTCGAATACTTCAAGATTGTCAACACGTCACTTTCTTGATTATATTTCACCTACAGAAAAAAAAAAAGAACCTACTAGACCGTTGGTATGTTGCAGCAAAACGATCCAATAAAAGGAATTCGACGTGAAACACTACTTTTCAAAGACTGTAACCCCCATTATGTCAATTTCCCATGTTTTAAAATTAATACACAAAAAAAGATTTTAGGTAATTACTATTTTAAAAATCTTCAAAAAGTTTTAATTTAGTTGTTTTTATTTAGTTCTTTCAATTTAATTTTTTGTCTTATATTTATAATTAACTATTATTATTTATATATTGATTATAATCATTTATAATTTACTATTTAATAATTGCATTTATTAATTTTTTTAAAGTACTAAATCTTTTTTGTGTACTGCAAATAGTTTAAGAAAACTTTAACCCTCAACGGTCTGCCCTAAAATTCCCCATTCAGAGATGCTTTTTTGCCTTTAAGCAAGATTCCAAAAGGGGGCCGGGACTTAAAAATACGGCTCAACCGCTTTTGAGAACCTACCTGAAAACAAAAAAAAATGTGCGGTGCATTTTTTCATCTCCAGAATGGCAAGACTTTAAGTGCAGACCCAGATTAAAAAACGTGACGAGCTATCTACGGCATCGCCGGAGAAGGGGTGACATTTTCGGAAAAATGGCGGGAAAACAGCTACTTTGACTACTGCACTCGAGTAGCGTATTAAGTAAACGAAAACTGCTCATTTCCCTAACCGTCAAAGGGGTTGGGGTTTAAAATAAAACTGAATTCAGGCGCAACAGCCCCTGAGGGGAAGCCTACTTGCCCATCTCGGGATACGTAACCTTTAGGTACTGAGGGGGCATGAGAAGATGTCCCAATCATGGTCAGTCTGAAGCGAAACCCCCCGTGTTTAGTCCCCCAAGTTTGGGACTCATTTTATCCCCTGAAGGGATGAAAGGCTGAGTCGAACTAAGGTAAAAAGGAAAAAGAAAAAAAAAAAGGAAAAAACTAATTTATAAAATTTATCTTGAAATATAATAGAAATGAAACATCTTTAAAAAAAAGACTCAAAAGTTTCTTTATCTTTAATAAAAATATCTGTACTACGATGGGTCATTAATTCTTTATGATTTTTTTAAAAGTTCTTGTAAATAATATTACTCTGCCATTTGAATTTACTACATTTACGAAAAATGTATTTTTTTTTCTGTATTCATTCCTCTCTTGTTACTTTTTACCGAGATATATGTAATTTGGCTTACCTATACCACAACAAGTCATTTGACCCGTATAGAAGGATTTATATCCAATACATATTTGTATTGCATATTGTGTGCCAAACCCATCGAATTTCTCATTTTTGCTATCGTTTATGTAAGTTTGAAGAGAAATATAAGTTCCGAGGACCTATATTTAATCTGAGTTCATTATATTTCAAATTTGGCATAACGATTATATGTAAATCATTTGGGGAAGAAGTTCGCTATAAAATAGCATTAGTGATAAAACAGATCGGTGGCTGTAAAGAAATTATTTCATTATAATATAAATCACGGATCTGAGTTGGGTACAACAAAAAGTTCACTATATCCAAGGTGTGTTGCATTAGACAATATTACAAGTTATAATATATATATCGACTATATATAGTATACAGAGGGTGGCCCCAAAACAGTGCCCGAACTCTGCACAGCAAGATTACTTTTTGTGAGTACATAAAAAATGCCCAAAGAGCTGTACCTATGCAATCCATGGTTTTCGAGAAAATTATGGTAAATGATGATGCATGGAAATGAATGAATGATGATGCACGATGGTACATGAATGGGGGCTCCGGTACATTTTTGGGCTCGTGTACGTGATTGGCTGGGTATGGCATACCCCAATCGCCGGACCAGATGTGTGTGTGTGTAGGGGGGGGTTACCCCAATCGCCAGATCTTATACCGATGGATTCTTTGCCTTCTCAAAGAATTGGTGAATCGAGACTTGTGACAAAAGGACTTAGTTGCTTGTACTTGGGTTTGTTGCTACGTGTCCATCCCACGGCGTGCTCAAATCAGCCTCGATGTGCACGGTGGACTCTTAGAACCTTTTTTTATATTGGCGAATACTGCTGCTGATGCGTCTAATATGGCTGTGATGTCATACTTTGTTTTTCGTGTTTATCTCGTAAGCTATGGATCGTACAGGCACAGTTTTTTGGGCATTTTTTATGTACTTTCAACGAGGAATCTGGCTGTACAGAGTTTGGTTGGACACTCAGTATATCAAAATATCAGCTACTTCAAGTCTCAATTCAAGAGTGCGAAAGTGTCAAATAAAGTATTGCAAAGATAAAAAATATGTAAACATCTATTTTAAGTACAAAAAATATATAGTTTAGAAAAGGTGTATTACAAATTTCATAATTTGCAAGAAATGGGGTGAACGTGAATAAGCTTTATATATTATTTATTTCCAAACTTAAGATATTTGTATCTTTCTTTCAATTTAATAAAGATGGAATAACTGTTTTATTTAGAAAAAATTTTAAGCCCCTAAATTGAACTAAAGGTATTTTTTGTTCTACATTTTAAAATATATAATTTAAAATACATGTCATTTCAGCCCCTTTTCAAAGGAATGGGTATATAGGAAACGTCGATAGGTTTAATTTTAAGTCTTTAACGATAGAGACAAAATTAAATTCTTGCCTTCTTGGAAAATATATTAAAAAAAGAAAAAATTATATATTGTTAAAATCAGTCTTAAAAACAGGACATACAATTATTTTGGATCACAGTTTAGGAATATGTATGCTTATTCTAGCTTGTAAACATTTTTGCAAATACAAAATCAATTTACCTTCCACACCGAATTAAAAGAACATCTTTTCATTGCTATAAAATGTATTTCCTTTTCACTGTATTTCCTTTTATTTTGGATACATTTTTTCTTACTTTAAAAATTTTGATGTATTCATTTTCGAGGGCTTTTCAATACTTTTGTTCCTAGAAATATTGAATTGTGAGTTTACTGAAAAATTAAATATGTTCCCAGGATAAAAAAACACACACACACACACGACAACAACAACAACAACTGAAAAATTGATTACAATTTAATCATGAATCATTATTTTTTTCCTTTTACATCACAGTTTTATATTTCATTTCTGAGTTGAAAAATACATGTAGCATTTATTTAAAATATGAGTTCTTTGATAGATTTAGATTGCTTCTCTTAAAGTAGGGACTAGACTAACGAAGTGAGCGATCAGCAAGATCATAAGTCAATTCTACGGACATTCCACCCTGCAGTAAAAAGGGAACACATATTGATGATTTTTATGGGCACACACCCCTCCAGATCAATAACCTTCCATTAAATTCCCGTCCACAGAATGGTTTTGGTATACTAGAAGGAAAGTCTAGACAGAGGTATGTTAATCTTGCGGCCCCCTTCTCAAATGGACTCTCCCCATCTCATATACCCTTTATATAAGGCTTTTTAATGACAAACATACATGATAAAATAAGATTACGTAAAAACAAACTAGTTATTTAGAAAAAAATTTCAAGTAAGAAGTGTGATGGACTTTTCTTAGCATTTGAGTCATAATACATAAATAAGGGGCTTTCACTTGAATAAATTTAAAGTACAATTTCTTAAGTGGTGTGGGAATTGCTTGAATTTAATATGAACATTGAAATGGAATGTGTTATTTTTCTAGAGGTAGGTATAATTAATACTCTTGTGATTTATTACAAATATTTATAAGAGAAGATGAATTCAGTTTAATTTTATCTTTTAGTGCATAGAGAAGAATCACGAATTAATATTTTTTTTATTCAAGCTAATTGACTCCAGGAGCCCATAGATCCGAAAAAGAACCTAAATTCTATACTTGCAAGAGGCTATCTCGTAACGTTTCCCTCTCAGAAATAATTTGGGGCTAATTTCTTTAAAGTATTTTCTATTGAAATTTGAACTGTCACCTTCTTAGAGCGGAAACCTGATAGGTAGATGAGTTTTAGCATACATAGTGAGGGTTTTGCACGGTGTAGGAAGTTAACCGATATTTACACTGCCAGTGTGAGACAAATTTATTCTAGCTTTTAGTTAGCGATTATTAAATAAATTCATCTAGTGAGATTGTTCAATCAGCTTTCATTTGGGTTCCAGAGAGGGGCATTAGTAGCCAGCAAATATTTAATGGTTACAGATTTTGATTGTTTCGAATTCATTTGGCATTCTCTTTGAAATAATTTAACAAATTGTCAGTTGATTATTTTGTATCACATGTCAGCCTTGTGTAACACACCTCTTACGAGTACGAAACTCTCCAAGTTAACTAATGAAACTTTGGACAACTGTCATTTAAAAATATCCATATCATGCTGACATAAAGTTTTTATGCAGTATATTTCTTTTGAATATGTATTTCTCATTTGGATAATTTTAAATTAAAACCAATAAATTACTAAAGCAATGATGAAGCTTAAAAATAAACATTACTCACATGAAAATGTATTTAAGGAACATTTTAAATTGTTTTCCTGCTTAATAATTTTCAACGAATGGGATAAATAAAATACAAGTTTTTAGTAGTACATGGCTAACATTTAGACTTTTCTGTTAAAGATATGAAATAATTTCTTAATATTTCATGCTGCAATATATTTTTTAAATCTTTGTAATTCATTAGATTAATTTCTGTTATTTAACAAAGTATATTATTTTACAGGAAGCCTTTATTTATTTATACTAAATTGGATTATCAAAAGGGTCAACTCTGCGCAGCTGCAGTTTGATTTTAAATAACCCTACCATAAAAATAATATGGCAACGATCCTTGTAAATATCAAGCTGGAATCGAAGCTATAATCAAATGACAACATAAGGAAATGCCTTTCAAGCAGTTTTCAAAAACTGTTTATGTACAAGTGTCATTAAATAAAAGACAAAAATCTGAGAGAAGTACATCTTTATTAATTTCTCTTCGGAAATAATCTTTACCTATTTTGAATCAATAATGAAAAGATATTGTTTCGCATATCTTAATAAAATGGTTATTTCAATTCATAAACAGCCTTTATATATTGGGTACAGAAACGATTTTAAAATATATTTCGTACCAAAAATAATTTCTTAAGTATTTTTGGATGATATATGAATGATAGAGATGTTTAAATGCATCAAATATAGATTTTTTGATGATATAAGAAGATGGTTTATTTGAAAATTATTTTGATAGGAAGAAATGATCAATAAATTTTACAAGATTTCTCCTAAGTAATGTTAATTTATTCATGAAACCGGCTTATATATATTCCCGGATCTACACGGGAAGTAAGTTTCAAGAATAAAGAATTCATTCGTATAAAATATTCTTCAAATGACTCAACTCAAGATATGATGTTTCTATAAATATAGAGAAGGATACTTACTGGAGCAGCATTTCTCAAACTGTGGGGCACGCCCCCCTTGGGGGGCACGAGCATATCGAAAAATCCAAAACAAAAGGTTCAAAATAATTATTAATTTACCGAAAGGAAGAAAAGCAAAATAATTCTGACATGATAAAAAAATTAAATGCATATTCACACTGATATGAGATATTTATAAATGTATCAGTGCGGCAAAAAGTATTTAATAATTGATTTACCAATACTAAATTAAAAGCAAGTTTAATAATTACTAGTGACTTCCATGGGCTTGTCATATACAAAATATAATACATATATTGATAATATGTACAGTTTATAATATTAAAGCAGCATTGTAGCTTTAGCGTCGAAGTACATTATTATTGCATTCAATACATTGTTGTTGTTGATGAAAATTGGGTAGCAAATATGGAAAGTTTGAGAAGCACTGTACTAGAGTGTGAATCGTTGAGCCAGAGTCGAAACAAGTAGTTCATTACTACACTACGAACATAGTTTATCGATTAATTTGTTTGATATTATTTTAAATATACATATGTGTATGTGTATAGAATCATTAATATTATATTCTAAATTACACTATAAATGTAAATTAAAGCAAAACAATAAGCAAAAACTAGCAAGAAAGTGTAGAACAGTATACCGGGTGATCGTAAAAAATGTTTTGCCGATATATGAACCTTTAGTGGCCATTCCATTTAATTGATCGGATAGACCCGGGACTTTATGAATTGCAACCAAGTGCCAAAGGTTAAGAAAAATACGATCGAGTTGTACGTAGGAAATTGGCATACAACAGAGGCCTGGCACCAATCACCGATGACAACAGAGATCGAACAAAGAAAAACTTTCATTTAGATTAAACATTTTCCACATGAGTGCATTACGCATTGCTTACGTAAGAAATCCTGTAATTTTCAAACATGTCATCATGAGTGTAAAAATGTTCCTAGCAGGAAAAATGGGTGAAATATTTTCCAATTTACCTGCAGAATAGAGTAAAACGCTAAATGCAGTGGCGTAACGGAGAATATTAGGGCCACCCCCCTGCAAAGTTAGGTTTTGAACCACAAGCCGGAGCTTACAAAGGATTACAAAACCATAACTTTTGGGGCCCCTAGAATCCTCCTACCCCGCGATGCGGGGATATACGTTACGCCAATGATGATAATTTTATTTATGATAGCCCTAAATGAAACTAACACGTCCCGCCCCCCTCCCATTCAATTACTAAGTATACTAGGGGGGGGGACCGTTATCTGATTTAAAGAAGTACATAAGTTTTCTGGTCTTGTCTGACTTTCTACGCCATTTTTTTGGATGATTAACTGAAAGAGAAATTCGTACACACACACAAACACAAACACACGCGCGCGCGCGCGGCTAACTTCACAGAAGTTACCGAGTTAGCGGGGAGTTTTAACAGCGTGGCTGCTCGGAATTTCTTTTGAAACGAGAAATAAGTTCAAATATGAAAGAAAATATCTTGAATTAGGGAAGATGCAAAAATCGAAAGAGGCAGAATGTAGTCGGAGGAAAATCTTGCCACATGATGATTATAAGTATTCAGACATTCCAATAAGTGAACACAAATTTTAAGAACGATTTGGAAATTCGGATTCTTTTGCCACCAGCTTTCAAAGATTTATGAGACTTATGTTTTTCTTTCAGAATAAAAATTGCATCCAAAGACCCAGAAAGTTAAAAGGATAGAATCACTTGAGCATGTCTAAAGAAAAATTTACCAAAAAAAAATCGATTTTCCTAAATTGCCCCCCGAGATTAACATCCGTATCTAAGATGACTCACTGTATTTAGCTTTAAAAAGTTCCGAAAGCCCTCTGCTTATACTCGAAAATATACAGTATACATGTATAAATTTAAATATCTTATATATGTTACCGGCAAAGTATGAAATCCGGCATTCTATAGAATGCTTAAAACTAGCCGGCAATGCATGAAATGATTTTTATTTCATACATTGCCTAGGCATTCTATAGAACGCCAAATGAGAAACCGGCAAAGTATGAAATACAGCAATTAGCCGAGTCGTTGGTGGGGAAGGAGAGAGAGAGGAATGACTTGTGTGTACGTGTGACCTTTTGATTGACAGGGGAGAAAGAATCTCATGATTTCACCCCTGAAGGTCACCGCCTATATGTCGCCGGGAAACGATGAAATTAAGGCTTTCGTCAAATCCCTATAAGAGATGATCAATTCGCGAAAGATGTTAAAATAAATTCTCTTTGTCTTTTCCCTGTTGTAAGTAAGTGAATTAGTGAAATCCCCAAACTGTTTTAGTGAAATGATGAAATGAAAATAATATGCCACTTTTTTGGTGCTAGGGGACTGATATTTGAGGGATCGTCATAACTTTTATGGTTAGGATCTGCTGGGACACATCCCCCGGTGCATTCCCACCCCTTCTACATCTTTTTGGCCAATATCTTGACACCCGAGCCTCACAGTCTATTCGAACCTGGCTCATTCGATTGCTCTCTAACTGCTCTTCCAGTTATTATAATTTCATGCTCATAGGGCTATTCCATACATAGTTTTTAATTGTTATAAACTTTTAAAATTTATTTAAATCCACAATATCTTGGCTCCTGTTTGAGTCTCGGACTTGAGATTTGAACCAACTGTTCCACTCGTCGAGACCCATCCAGTCATATACTTGACTCCCATTGTGTAGGCATCGGGAGGGCTTAAGCACTAAAATATCATGTTAATCCTATGAGGTCTAAAAATTCACCCCCCGCCCTAAGGAATTAAGCTTGGGACTTGATTTTTGGAGGTACGCCATATTTTCGAGTATTTTCGTGGAATTTGACCCTCCGGGCCCCCCCACAGAGCTTCCCCATTAATAACTCGAATCCTATGCTACCTTGGTCGACCGCACCTGCTGGATTCGATTGTTCTCCCTATGAGCTCTTCAAATAAGTAATTTTATCCCAATAGCCTCATTCCTCTCCCCCTTTCACGTTTTAAACAATTTTAAATTTTTTAATTTCCCCATAGCTCCAAGTATTTTTGACCTGTATGGTTCGGAAGTACAAGGACTCGACCCCTCCCAGGTGTCTCCCCTCCCTGGACAGCAATTTGCCAATATTTTAAAATAACGTCTCTTCAATGTCATTTCCATAATAGTAAGTGATTTTATTACATCCTGAACTGTTTAAGTGAAATGATGAAATGAGCTAGTTAGGATTTGCATTGGCAAAATGCAGTACGGGGAACCGGGAGGTCACCCTACTCTGCATATCCTCACTCGGATTATGAGAATTCAAAATTTAAAATTAACTTTGAGTGGAATGAGGAGGAAGAATGAGCTTTTGGGATAAAATTACTTATTGAAACTATAGGAGAATCAATCCAGCCGGGGCGGTCGACCATACATGGATTGAATTAATGGAGCCTAGAGAGGGGAGCACCATAGGGTCAATTCACGTAAGGCTCACGCATACACGAAAATATGGCGTACCTCAAAATCAAGCAACTAATTCTGGAGAGGGAATAAAAATTTTTCAGACCCCATGGGATTAACATGGGAACATGATATATAATGCTTAAGCCTCCCACATGCCACACAATGAGTCAATATATGACTAGATGTTTTGACGAGTGGAAAGATTGGTTTCCATCAAGTCGAACTAAACAGGAACCAAGATATGAATGGATTTAAATAAATTTTAAAAGTTACTAACAATTTAAAATTATGTAATGAATAACCTATGAGCAAAATTACACTGAAAAGAGCAGTTAGAACAATCAGATAGCAAATTCAAATGAATGAAATAAAATGTAGGAGATTTTTTTTGGTACTTCCGTTGAATTTTTGCATGCATATCTACATTTTTTTTTCTCTAACATTAATTAAGTTATTTTAAAATAGATTCATAAATTTGTTTAAGACATCCTTAGGAAAGCTACAAAATATTTCAGGTCAAATAATTAGTAAATACAAAAGGAGTATTATTTTTAAATGTTCCATATTTTTTTAAAACTTTCAATTTTTCTAAATTGTGTGAATAATTTACACAAAATTTCATCTCGTATTATTTTCTTGAATAAAAACATTATATGTAATGCTAAAATAAAATTTTTAAATACATAAATAAAAATAATTGTTCAAAATATGCCAAGTCCTCTTAATAAGAAAGACAATAATCTTGTTCAGTACAACTTTCATTTTTCTTTATGTATTTTGAATACATTTTTTTATGGCACTCTTATTATTTTTCTAGTATAACATTTGTATTTCTTAGGAATGCACGTTATTTATAAAATAGCCTTATTATATAGGATCTTTTTTCATACTTTGCCTAAATAGCATTTGGCATTCTATAGAATGCCTAGGCAAAGTATGTAATGATTCTCCTATTTCATACTTTGCCTAAAAACGTCAGGCATTCTATAGAATGCCGGCATTTCATACTTTGCCTGTAACATATATATATATCTTAAAGATTATTCACAATATATATATATAAACAACCTATATATATAATTTCATATGATAAACTTAAATCCTATACAGTAGTAAATTATTATTTATGATTAAGTCCTTACTTTAGCTTTTGTGATGCTAAATGTAGAATAGTTGGGTGCGAAGCTCATATGTCGTCTTTCCTCATTATTTGACATTTATATAAATTTGTGGGATCACATCACCTCCCTACGACTTTAATAAACTTCCAGTCAAAAAGTTCAATCAATACATCTTTGGGATTAGGGATGAATATCAAAAGAGCAATCTGTTCTTTTGAAAGTATTCCTCCAGTTGTGATATGGTCGTTCTTTGGTGACCATATCTTTGATTGTCAGCGTGAATTAGAGGTGTGGGATTGTTGAATTGAATAGACATTTTAAAATTCTTAATATGACTTTATTAAGAATATAACTTAAATCTCTAATAATTTAGATAAATTCTAATAAATGAGAATCTAATAAACCAAACACACAGCAATAGTTAAATTGGATCGCGTAACTTAGACCACTTATCTAAATAATTATATTATCCGCCTACTTTCAATTCTGATAATAGTACAAGTCCTAATATCAAATAATCAGTCCTACCTTAATTCAAGCTAAGGTTCTATCACGGTACGAAGTACCTGGGCACGCTTGCAATGGTATGCACCTTGTATCAATGGCTGATTATCTCGGTAACTTTATGAAGGCTGTCAATTCACACTCGTATCTCTTCCTAACAAAACTTTCCCCTAAATTGTCATCCTGCTTACTGAAACTTCTGTTCTTTTAAAAGCTACCTTATTTGCATTTCACAATTGCATTTCACTTCTTGGATTCGGGTTGGAAAAGATTTGCCATTAATCTTGGCCGTCAAAGAACCCAGAGGTTATGTTACAGAAAAGACAGCCCGTCACACAGTGAGTGAGAACGCCATAGTCCGTAATTTGCCAGAAACCTGTTCTATGCTGTTTCAAACCACTTCTCGCTACCTATAATTGAAGACTTGGCAGATGAGTGTTTTCGATTCTTTTCCTATTCCAAATTGTTTCTTATCTCTGTGAAGATCAGAATAGTCTTCTCTTATCTTTTTTCAGTTTTCAGCTCTTTTCTGATTCCAACCTGTTTGCCTATACTGTGAAGGTAAAAAAAAAACTCGATAGACGAGTGATTGTTCGAGTCTTTCCAGTCCTAACAAATTCCTCTCGCTAAAAAGCTCAAGATAATCGGCAAAGGAGACTTAATTTCCTTTCCGATTCCTCTGGTACTGTTCATCCACATATCTGCACTAATTTTCTCCTTTTTTTTCAAATGCATTTATTTATTTTATTTATCCAACGTCGTGCTTGGCTTCTTGACCATTTGACGCCGAGTCTCCCAATACCGACTGACAATGTCGTCAGTCGGGTATTCATCGAGTCCAGTGTATTGTAGAGCAGGTGGTCTCCATCCATTCTGGCAGGGCCGCAGAGTGGGCAGGCCTCGTTAGCAGCCAGGATAAGCCAGTGGAGGTATACTCCCAAAAAGTCATATCCGGTGGTTAGGAGAAAGCGGGAAACAGCCTCGGCTCTCTCCAGGTCCCTCGGGATTGGATCCATAGTGACCAGAATTCCCTATGGCTTTCTAATGCTCTTGGTCTTTTGAATCACGGTAGTATATTTGTTAATGTGTGTGGCAATAATGCTCTTTGCTCTTCTGAGAGTCAAGGGGACTTCCGGTTGAGACGACTTGGCTTTTTGATTGCCTCTCTCATTGCCGGAGATCCCAACATGACTTGGGACCCATTGTAAGGCCACAATCCAGCCAAAAGAGATAAGTTCTGCAATTTTAGTTCGGCACTGAATATTGTTAAGACAGTCAGTTGGTGTATTAGTGCTTAAAACTAAAATTACAGTTTGGCAGTCTATGAAGAAGACTACTTTTGCAGGATCTAGGTCAAATACATTGTTTACTGTTATTTTTTTTAATTCTTTCCCTTATTCCTAACTATCCTTCAAAATAAAGAATTATTTTTTATTCCAAATTATGTGATGTTATTGAATAAAAAAGCAGTACTATTTCTGTCGAATAACATAAGCGGTAATAACTATCAACGTTTCCTAAATTAAGGTATCCGACTACGTTCGGAGACTTTTTTTTTTTCTAAAAATCCCTAATATTTTTACATTTTTAGTTTCACTTTTATACACAATAATAGAAAATACAGTCAGAAATAATATATGTACATAAAAATTTGCAAAAACTTAAATTTTTAAAGAAATTTTGGAATTTTTTTCAAACACTCTATTTTTTTAAAATATTTTATATTTTCCATAAAATATTGCTGCAACACATTTTTTAAACACATTTCTAGAGAATGACCTACAAGTGTTAAATTATTTCTTTTGAATCAAAAGTTATAGCCAGTCGAGCTAGCAAACTGGGAAATTCAATCAAATTATCGAAACTTCCACAAAAAAATACAACTATAAAATAACTAAAAATTGTTCAATTTCTTAGCTTGTGGGTCATTCTCTAGATAATACAATTAATAACATTTGTGTAAAATTTCATACAAGTATCTCTAATAGTTTTTTAGATATCATGTTTGAAATATCATGAAATTTACAAAAAAATAGTTTTGAGAAAAATGCATTTAAACTTTATAAAAGCAATTTCAAAACAAAATATGACAAGTATATTACTAAAACTCTCCTGATTTATATTTAACACTTCCACTCTTTGGTATTTTGTTAAATTTTTTCTTTCTTTGGGCCCCCTTTTTTTTCTGGTTGATTTTAAAAAAGGCAAAGAATGTTGTTTCGAGTCACCGACTCGAAAGATGTCAACAAATCTCTCATCACGCAGTCTATAATTCCCTGCATTTATGCCAAATGCTTTCAAAATACCTGACAAATCAATAAAAGCTTTTTAAAATTAATGAATGCAATATGGGTACCCAAAGAAAATATTTTTAGCTCGATAAAAGTTTTTTTGGTAACGATTTGTCACAAACAGGCGTTAAATGATGCATTTGTATTTGTGTCTTACCGTGGAGGCAATTTTATAATAACTGCTTATCACACTGCTTCATGTACACTTTTAACCATTTTTGAAAGTTTCACAGAAAGCCCTACACTTTTTCTGTTTTTGTTTTCCCTGTCATTTCTTCCTATAGTCACACCAGTTCTCAGCCCCAGTGAGCATAAACCATATATGGATTTCCCCCCGGTGCATAATCATCTTCGATAGCTATTTTTTTGGGGTTTCCCGGTGTTGGGGGTTTTTGGGATTATCGGAAGGAGATGGCATTCTAAATTCTTAATATGACTTTTTTTAAGAATCAAACAAATACTTAGATAACAAAAAACTTTATTAAGGAGAATAAACCAAAGTATCCGATTTAATTTCGACGCGAATTAGATCACTTATCAAAATAAAACTAATTATCTGCAATCTCGCTTCAATATTATACTAGGTTCGGAATTTAAATCTTCCTCCCTTTAGGAATAACCCCGTAATCACTTCAGATATTCAGGGTAGGGCAGTGCAATGGTATGCATTTGTACAAGGGCGTGATCTTCGTATTCCTGGTAAAATTAATCCCCCCACCGTTCGAACTGCTTTCTCAAAATTCCCATCAATTTTCATAAACTTTCTACCCTTTTTAAAAGGTTACCTTTTTTTGCATTGTTGCTTCGTTTTATTTCTTGGTTTTTGGGTTGGAAAAATTTTCCTTAATCGTGGGCAAAAAGTAGGGTTAAGAAGAAAAACCGAGAGATTCACAACCCCCCCAAGAAGAAAAACGTGATTTATTAAGGGTTCTAAACACCCAATAAATTACGTCCCTAAATTTTTATTTCTGAATCTCCTCACTTTCAAATTTTTTATTTAAATTTTAACCTTGAACCCTCATTTTAACTTCTAAAATTTTCCCAATATTTAACTTAACTGTAATTTTCATTATTCATCCTAGAATTAAATTTAATATTCAATTTAAATTTAAATTTAAACCGTGACCGACACACAATAAATTTTACCCATTAACTAGGCCAACATTAACAATTTTGCTGTTTAATAATGGTATTTTTCCCATTTTAAAATGTACTTAACTCTATATTTCCCCAACTTAAATTTTCTAAAACAAACACCCCACGTGCTTTTTTCCGGGGTGCGCAGCCCCAAACTCTGCGACAGGACAAATATTCATTTGTAGCGGGGAGACCGGCTCACTGCCCCCATTGAGGCTACATATCCCCTTTGGAACAATACTTTGGGGGTTGTCCCCCTGAAATAAAACTTTTTAATTACTTTGCCTTGTATATTTACATAATACCAATAAGCCCAAATTTTTAGATTATATATCATTTGTAAATCACAATAAACTTTCATTTCCACCCCGCATCTGGTTCCATCAAATTCCCAATGAGCCGCGCAGCTTTTTATTATTGTTAGTGCCCGACTCCCGCTTTTCCCCCTGAACCAGAGGGCATCTTAATACGGAACAATACAACAAATATATATACATACAATTATACAATTCAAACTTTTCAATAAATCATTAAAACAAATAACCAAAGGAATTGCCCATCTCACAAAGTCATACATCGAAGTAAACAAATGCAAAATTTCAGTTGTTTTCTCAACACTAGAGAGAAAAAATTTTTTACAAGTCAAAATTAAAAAAATTATACACTCATTGTAGTGTCAACTTTTGCTTGGTTATAATTTTTTAAACAACGCCCGAGACTTCCTTTTTTGAAAATTCTTCCAACAACTTTTGGGAAAGATCAAAAAAAATGAAACAACACAACCTGATTTTTTATATTCAGTCCCCAAACAGACGTCCAATGACGAGTGCTACCATTTTTTTTCCTCTTCTCATTCCTCGCTGCACTGGAATTTTTTATTTGCCTGCTGGGGGCTTGTGTATCCTTGTCGGCGTTTCCTTGCTTGCTCTGTTTTCCGGCCGGTCGGGACCCCGGGGATCGTTTTTTTGGCGTGCGGGTTGTATCTCTGTATCTTGAACCCCAGTTGTCTCCTTTTTTTTCTTCCTACTTATATAAATATTACTGGATGACAATGGTCTTTTTAATATTATTGGGTCCTTTTTCCCATTTTCTTTTGGGTCCATTTTTCCCCCAGACCCATACGCCCTTTTTTAATTCCTTTATCTAGCCGTTTTTTTTATTTCTTGTTTCTTTAAAAATGGCTAGGCAGCGATCTGATAAGTGATCGCGCATCGGCCCCTATCCTTTTTTTCTTAGATTGTTTTGACTGGGAATTTACCCTTTTTTCCTTAACCCCACGTTTTACAGCGGATTTTTTTTTCCCATATTGTGACTCTTTTGATCTTTGATGTACATTTTCCAAACTACTCGTTTCCTGACGTGAACTAATACTATCTAGCGACCTGTTTTCTAACTCGACCTCGTCACTTTCCCTATGACAATATATTCTTTTTGATCAACTAACAGTTAATCTTTTCCGACTTCCTATTAAAAAAATATTATTATTTTTTATTTTAATATTATGGGGACCTTCAAATTTTTTTTAAATTTAACCATTTATTTGCTGAACTTAAAGGGTGTGTCTCAAAAAGCCCCAATCATTTACCTTAATTTTTAACCCCGTCTTGCTTTTATAAATTTTTCCCACCTTTCCTGCAGTTTTCTACTTGGTCTGGCTTCGAAGACTTTCTCCATGTTTTTTTACTGTAACTTGACCCGTCTGAAATCATTACAAATTTTTGAAATGGGGTTAAATTTTTCGACCCAAAAATAATTCCGCGGGGGGTTTTTCCCCGTTTTTCATTCACTGCTGTACGAATAGGGCAAACTCACGTAAATTTCCCGATTTGTTGATCATTAACAAATTTGCAATCATTTGCACGATATCTCGATTAACCGTTCGTCCCCCTTTTTCCCTATATGCAACAGTCTTCACATGCCTTATCCCCAATCTTTCCTTAAATGTTCAAAAAATTTCGGGTATAAATGGGGGCGTTATCACTTATTTAATTTTTTGGGCTCCAAAACGCGATATAAAAACAAAAAATATCCTCTATTTTACGAGCCAAACCGGGTATAATTTCAGCCCCCTTTTCTGGGGAAAAGATCGGGAAACAAAAAAATATCGTTTACGTCTTATTCTCGATATAGGATACGGGCCTAACAAATCTAACGTAACTATTCCCCTTTGGATATTTTTATACAATCGGATTTAATCGACCAGCTGGTAACGCTTTTATAATTATTAACTTTTCACTTGGATGTAGAGACATTGATCAATATATTTTCTCTATCGGGAAAAAACAAACGTCCAATTTTAGATAAGTTTTAAATCTACCCAGATGTCCCAATTGTTTTTTCAAAATTCACGTAGGATCTAATTTTAAAGATTTTGGGGTTATACACGCATTTCACCCCTACTTTTGTTGGGGGTTTTTATAAAAAACAAGTTTTTAATTATTAAGTCGGGGGCCAATCCCACATATCGTCGAATTAACAGAGTCATCTTCCGGGTTTTAAATATCTAAAGATATTTTAAACCTGGGGCATGCTTTTGTTCTTTTATTAACGTTCCCGAAGTAAATACTAAATCTCTGATTATTACTTCTTTTTTCCTATTATCTTTTCCCCAGGTTTTCGATAAAACGTAAAAAATATTTAACTTCCTTTTGACACATCAACGCGCAAATTCCTTTCATCTACCTCATTACCTTCAACCAGGGGAATCTGGGAATTTTAACGTTTTCTGATCAAAATCTAAAACGAACCTTGATCCCTTTTAAAATCAACACCTAGAAACATGGGATTCCAAATCCGTCAAACTGAAATGACCGGTCAACAAATTCTCGGATTTGAATAATCAATTCTACAACCCTATTTTGGCATTTCGCCCCTGTGCTGTGATCACCTGGGTCCGATTTTTAACTTGTTTATAAAAAATATTTTTTATATATTTCTTCCAAAATGATTTTCTGCTCCGGGGGTTCCTAGTGTTTCAAAAATTGTTATTTAATAAAATAGGAAATGGGGAAAAAATTCGGGGGTAACATATCGGGGGAAAAGTTTTCCCTGCCGTTTCCGGTAGGGGCTTTTAACTCCCCCATTCAATGTCCCCTTTGCATCCTATCGCCTCGACTAAATTTTCACTGAACCCCTATTTCTACGGTCCCCCTTTACTAAAATTTAATTTTATTTCGAAATTGATATCCCCCTTTGTTGAATCTCATCATCATTCAAATCTATTCCCCCTCTCGGGGCCCCCTATTCTTTTACGGCTTTCTCAAAAATTAAAATCATTTCTGCCATTATTTGGTCTACACCCCCCAAACCCCAAATTTCTCCAGTTTCTGCTATAAGCATCAAAATTAGGGATCCCATACGTTTTTTACTCCGTCTTTCCCTTTTACTATTCGGGGAAACCCCTTTTTTAATTTGTAAGATTACCCTCTTCAAATTTTCTAATATTTCAAAAAGTTGTACCGTGTTCTTTCGGTTGGAACTTCCACATAGTCCGGACTTGTGGTTCGAGTCTAACAAAATTTATCAACCCATTCCCCTAATCCTTAGCTCTAAGCTCTTATGTATTTTTAGTAAATCGTAAACAAAGTCTGAGGTTCCTGATTTCTTCCCTGCTGTGACGCAAAAAACCAGCCTCCAATTTTTTTCTTATTTTTTTATTGGGGAAAAGCCGCTAATTCAGCTTTAGCCGGAAACCGTGGTGATCTTGCCAGCACCGATCCCAAAATTTAGTACCAATCTTGGGCCCCTTCCCGAGATGACTTTTCAAAAAGCACATGACAGGGTTTCTTGGTATTTCAAGTAACTGTATTTGATTATCTATAGCCTCGAAATTCATAACATTCCCCCGACCCGGAAAAACACATTTCTGGTAAAATACCAAACCCTCCTGTATTACCTAACCCAGAATTATAAAATTGTTCGGGCGCCATTGTGACATAATCATCTGTCGATAGCTATGTCTTGGGGGTTCCGCGTAAGTTAAAGGTGTGGGATTATCGGAGGGATGAGACATTATATAATTCTTAATATTTTTATTAAGAATCTAACTTAAATTACTTAGATAACGAACAAACTTATATTAAGTGAGGATAAACCAAAGTATGCCGATTTAATTAAGTCAGATCGCGCAATTAGATCACTTATCAAAATATAACTAATTATCTGCCTAATCTCGCTTCAATATTATACTAGCGTTCAGAATACAATCTTCCTACCTTGGAGGAATTATCATCGATCCAAAAACTTCAGATATTCAGGGTAGGCGCGAGTGCAATAGTATGCATCTTGTACAACGGGCGTGATCTCCGTGATTCCTGAGTAACCGTCTAATCACACTTCCACCTGTTCCGAACTAAGCTTTCTCTAAAATTGCCATCAATTCTCACTAAACTTTCTATCCTTTTAAAGGTTATCTTATTTGCATTGTTGCTTCGTTTTTACTTCTTGGATTTGGGTTGGAAATGTTTTGCTATTAATCGTGGCCGTCAAAGAACGTAGGAGTTATGTTAGAAGAAGAACGCGAGAGATGTCACACCTGCTGGAGTAACAGTGAAAAAATGCCGCTATTGTAGCACTTAGCATAGCTTTGACGTGATTGCTGTTACTGCTACAACAGTTTAGAATTTTATTAAACATAACATTGATAAGTTTTCCCTTCTCACCCAGGTTTTTCTGGTCTTTTTTAAAAAATTTCTTTGCCGACTACTCAATCTTTCTTAGAAGTATCTTATGCACTCATATTTGATGACATTGTTGACACCATACACATCTTTAACAGAAAGGTATCCTTGGAATCACCATCAGAATAGAAATACGTATTTTTAAGAGATTTCGTAGTGCAAAAACATACAAAGATTTTGTAAACACCAATAGATTCCATATTTGAAGTAAATCCCAGACAATTGCAGGAACACGCTTGTATGACTGGTCTTATAGAATTCTAAAAAAATTTGATAACATTTCCAAATCTAGAATTTCCCAGTATTAATGTATAAAGTTTCTATAGAAACCACATTTAGCGATGAATGTCCATGAGTCTCTGCCGTCAACGGATATTCCACATTCTTCAACTGACATTTTGGAACATTTTATAATGCTCTTTGCTTCCAAAGCAGTGTCATTCATGGCATATTTAGCCGTTAGTGTAGCAGCAGCCAAGACTTTCTTTCACAAAGTCTAAATGCTCCTTTTGTTATACAAGGCCAGTTCAGCTTAGCACATAGCTTTTTCACCGAAGAATGTCATCTTTCAATCACTCACCTTCCACAAATAAGTTGCAAATTAATAAAACTTTGCTTTTTTAGCTTTTCTGTAGCTGAAAAAAGGACAATAAAAGTACACTTGGAGCATTTTGAAGTCACATTAGAAGTCAGACAAACATTTAATCTTCATGCAGGTACAGATTGTTCTCAAAACAATTGGAGAAACACAAACTTGAAAAAACACACATCCCAATTTAAATAATATATATATATATATATATATATATATATATATATATATATATATATATATATATATATATATATTCTATTACCTCTTAATGTTTCACTAAAACATTCTTTGTTCTGTGAAAATGCCTTTACTTATTCCAGTTTTTGTTCATTACAAGTTTGAACACATCCAAGTCAAGAACACTACAAGTCAACACTTCCACTGTTTTTGTGAATCAGTCACCAGCATAGTTGCGTTTTCAAGAAGTTAATTTAATCCATTTGTTACCCGTTATAAATAGATAACAACAAAAGCAAAATTTTCAGAAACAATTAACGATTAAAAATTGTACAATTAAAACGAAAAAGTTCAGTTTTTTTGAAGAAATTTGGGAGCAACATTCGTAAGATTGAAATCAAAACAAAAACATGTGAGGTCAGAAGAAACAGATGTTGCCAATCGCAAAAGTCCAATTAAAATATTGAAATTGATGCCTATCAATAAAATAGTTTTAAAAAATTGTCAGAAATTGTTTTTAAAATTATAATGGGTTGAAATTGCAAAAATTATGGGTAAAAAGCATGTTAAGCAGTCAACTTTCGATTTCGATTTCACCGCTGTGATAATATTTTAAACACCTGTAACTTTTTTTCTAATTATCGCACAGACAAAACAAAGGCAGATTTAGAAAGATAATCGTTTGAATTTTAAAAATATCAAATAAAAAGAAAATGTGATTTTTGACCGAAAATGACGTTAACCCAAAAATATAGTATTATTTTTCCATCTGTGTTTATTGTAAATTGTAGTACTTCAAAATAATTTTGCAGACAATGGAATTCTCATCACTTCGACACATTTTTAAGGCAATTGTTTTTGAATAAATTTAATATAGTTGTGATTCCTTACTAGATACAATTCTTTAGATTTAAGCATTTTTATTAATTGAATCTTTAGGATTAGGAATATCTTCACAAGTATATTGAATTTTTTATTATAGAAATTAAGTACACCTGACCGCAATTCGATTCCTTGCTGTTCGTATGAAACGGATCTTTGAGTGAGGATGAATGATACAGCTGGAATAAGGGAGTGAATATTAATGTCACCCTATTCAGTTACACGAGGGCTATTGGTGATGCATCTCGTAATTTGGAGCTATAGTCAAGTGACGTGGACGACACGTGAGCTGGCAATCCCCTCTTCTAATTTCCATCCCACACCAACAGGAGAATGTTAAAGCCTCGACAGACCGAACGCTCAGCGTTCTACTCTACACGGTGGATCTTCAGTGGCACCAAGCTCATGACATACCAGCCACGAATCCGTGACCTTGATCACTAGGCTATTGCGGCCACACACCAACGTGTGACCTTTGATTGATTTAACGTGCACCAACCCCTCTACACAAAGTGTCTTCAGGGGCACTAGGACTCGATCCAAACTGTCCACGAATTCACAACATTGACCCCTTTGATTTAACAAAGTAGAATAAGAGGTACTATACACCGCCAAATCGGCATGGGTGTGAAGCTTTTATGGGATTCCATATGGAAAAGGAAGTCACTACTAGAGCATGGTTCAAAATAGGATGTCGATGAACAGATTACACAAACCTATCCTCTTAGAGTTAGAGAATTTGTTAAAAATATTTTAACAAATGACATTTTATCTATTTTCACTTTTTTCTGCCTATTATAACTAACAGTGTAAAATACCAAAAAATAAGTAATCCATGTGTGACATCTCTCGCGTTCTTCTTCTAACATAACTCCTACGTTCTTTGACGGCCACGATTAACGGCAAAACTTTTCCAACCCAAATCCAAGAAGTAAAAACGAAGCAAAAATGCAAATAAGATAACCTTTAAAAGGATAGAAAGTTTAGTGAGCCGGGATGGCAATTTAGAAAAAGCTTAGTTCGAAAAAGGTAGAAGTGTAATTAGACGGCCTACCCAGGAATCACGGAGACGCCCACCCTCGCTAATCTATACAAGGTGCATACTATTGCACACGAGCCCATCAGTCTACCTGAAAGTAATTGGACCGTTGAGTATTCTTCCAAGGTAGGAAGATTGTATTCTGAACGCTAGTATATTATTGAATCGATATTAGGCGGATCTAATTAGTTATATTGATAAGTGATCTAATTGCGCGATCTGAAATTAATTAAATCGGCGTAATTTGGTTTATTCTCACTTAATATAAGTTTGTGTTCGATATCTCTAAGTAATTTAAGTTAAATTCTTAATAAAAGTCATATTAAGAATTATAGAATGTCTCATCCTTCCGGGATAATCCCACACTTCTAACTTACGCGGAAACCCCAAGACATAGCTTTCGACAGATGGCCATGTCGCAATGGCGAACAATTTTTATAATTCTGGGTTGGTAATGCAGGAGGGGGTTTTGGGATTTACCAGAAATGTGTTTTCCCGGGTCTGAGAATGTTACCGAATTTCTCGAGGCTATAGATAATCAAATACAGTTACTTGAAATCAAGTAACCTGTCATGTCTTTTGAAAAGTCATCTCAGGGAAGGGCTCAAGATTGGTACTCAATATTTGGATCGGTGCTAGTGCAAGATACAGCCACGGATTTCGCGCAGCTCAAGGCTGAATTAGCGAAAGCTTTTTCCGCAATCAAAAAAAAGAAAAAATTGGAGGCTAGGTTTTCGCGTCACAGCAGGGAAGAAATCAAAGGGAAACCCAAAAGATTTTGTTTACGATTTGCTAAAATACATAAGAGTTTAGAGCTAAGGATGTCGCAGGCGGAATTGGTTGATCACATTTTGTTGACTCGAACCAAAAGCCCGGGACTATGTGGAAGTTCGAAATCCCAGAACACGGTACAACTTTTGGAAATATTAGCTAAATTTGAAGAGGGTAATCTTACAAATTAAAAGGGGTTTCCCCAGAATAGTGATAATGTGGAAAGACGGAGTCAAAACGCGCATAGGATCTTTTTGATGCTAACCCAAAAAACTGGAGTTTCGAGGTTGGCGGGGGCCAAAAATGGCAGAAATGATTATAGGGTACTTATGGAATAGCCGTCAAAGTAATAGGTGGCCCGAGGGGGGAATAGATTTCAGAATGATGATCAGGATTCAACAAAGGGGGATCCAATTTCGAAATGAAAATTTTTAGAAAGGGGACGAAAAAAAGGGGGTTCGGTGAAAATTTCAGTCGAGGCGATAGGAGGCAAAGGGGACGTTGAATTTGTGAAATTAAAGAAGTTCATAATCAAAAGGATCGGCGTGGATATACCAATTAATTTTTTTCCCTATATTATATCACCCGTAGAGCTTCCCCACGTTCTATTTTTTAAATAACCAAATTTTTTAAAGCCTATGGGACACCGGGCAGATAAATCATTTATATCGGAAGAAATATATAAAAATATTTTTTTTTTGAACAATAAAAAAACGCGGGGGGCATATCACACCACAGGGACGAAATCCAAAAAATAGGTTTTAGAATTGATTATTCAAATCCCAGAATTTGTTAAACCTTGGTCATTTCATGTGTTGACGGATTTGGAATACCCATGTATTCTTGGTGTTGATTTTATAAATTTGGGTCAAGGTTGTTTTTTTTGATCAAAAGTGTTGGCGATTAAGAATCGCTGGTTGAAATAATAAGGTAGATGAATGAATTTGCTCGTTGATGTATCAGAAAAGGGAAATTAAATATTGTGGCTAATGCTTTATCAAAAATCCTGACGAAAGTATAATAGGAAAAAAGTTAATTGTGCAAAAATTTAAATTTTTTTACTTACTTCGAGGAACAGTTAATAACAGAGCAAAAGAATGACCCGTAGGTATTCTATAGATATTTAAAACCCCGGAAATATAACTCTGTTAATGCAATGATATGTGAAATGGTCCGACTTCCGTCTATTTAAAGGGTTGTTGTTTTATGCGAAACACCAACGTCGTTAGGTGAAATGCGTGTATACATTCCAAAATCTTTAGAAACAGCATCCTACGCTAATTTCCCACAGGCGCATCGCGGACATCTGGGTAGATTTAAAAAATTATCATAAAATTCGGGGCGTTTTTTATTTTCCGTATATAAAAAAATTTTTTGATCAATATGTCTCACATGCCATATGTGAAGTTAATAATTTAAAAAACCGTTTAACTGGTCGATTAAAAACATTGTACAAATTTTCCAAAAAGATAGTTACGTTAGTTTGTTGGCTATCCCATATCGAGAAAAAAACCCAATCGTATGTTTTAGTAATTACCGATCATTTCCAAATGGGCTGAAATTATACCTCTTAAAAAAGGGCCCCGGCTCAAATTTTG
>BMAV01007686.1:0-22695 GCA_019973955.1 Trichonephila inaurata madagascariensis
ATCGGATTTTGAAAAAGTTAAGTTTGCCCTCTTTATTAAATTCCCAGAAATTTCCTTAGTTAAAATCTCTTTTTTCGTTAAATGTTTAGTGAAAGTATCCTTTTAAAAACCTTTTCTTTTTTAAACCCTTTCAAGATCCATTTTAAATTTAAACAATTCAATTCTAAATTTGGAAAAAGAAAAATGTGCCTATCTCAATCTCGGCTCCCCCTATGAGTCGTAAATAGGATAATCAATCAATTAAAAAAAAGTTTTTTTTCAATTTATATTAAAAAACTTCCATAAAATATCGTCCTGGCACCAGAATTTTGGCTATTCAAGATATCAGCCCTTATTTTTTTTTTAAAACATTTATTATGCAACACAAACATTTAAAAAAAAAATTGAAAACTACCATTTTGTGGGAAAAGCCCCTCACCATTCGGGGGTTCCCATTCGGCCCAAGTTTTTTACAGCTGACTGAACCCCCTTTGGGTTTGGGGGAAGGTTCACACATTCCTTTTGGGAAATTTGAGAACAAACCCCCCAAGTACGCTCTACAGGCTGAAGAGTAAAACGGAAGAACCCTCATAGTTCTTCAAACCATGTCCGAATTTTGAAAAAAAAAGTAAATCCCTTCATATAAATATCGTTTCTATATTTGCTTCAGCACTGCGGGAACAAAGGTTTGTGGGGGGGCCCTTTTACCGTTCTTTTCATACTAATCCTCTTAGGGAATCTTTGGAGCCAGCATTGAGTTATTTCACATCCAATCCTTTTAAGAAAAAACCGTGATTTTCAGATTAGTTAGTGGATATATAGCGGAGGTTTTTGTAATCAGAAAGAAGGAAAAGGGCTGAAATGCTAAACGCCGTGAGCTGATGGTATGGAATTAAACAAATGAAATTGTAGAACGGGCAGGAACTAAAGAAAAAGGGAAGATTAAGATTCATGGATAACTTTGTTTAAAAAGTTAAGTGGTGAATTACAGGTGCTTATTTTTCTGGGATACGTTATTCACTCCCGATTGCCTTCCTATGAATACTTTTTGTTAATATATTTGGAAAAAATAAATTGGATTTATTATGACACTCTTGGGGGATCAATTCTTTCCCCAAATCTAATCGCGTAGATGAAGAATGGTACCCCCGGGGGGGTATCCAATTCTCTTATCTCTTTCCAATTGTTCTTAATCTTCTCAGAGCTCTTGGAATGGATCACAGATCTTTCTATATTTACGTTTAAATTCTTCAACAAAAAGTCTAATTTTTTATCAAAATCCTCACCTCTAAATTTATCCCGGGGTTGATCTTCTTCGAACAAGGTCATCAATGTAAAAGCCATCAAAATTCCACCACCTAGGTATGCCAGAGCAGCAGCAGTAAGTTCATTGATTACTCTCAACACATTTAGTCCAGCAATTTTTCCAGAATCTTTAGTGGCTTGTCTCTCTGAGAATCATTGAAATATGCAGTAACAGTGATAACAGCATCAGTAACTTTCTCTCCAAGATACATTTCAGTAGCTTCTGTCATTTTTGTCAATACCAAAGGACTGATTTTCTCTGGATTGAATAGTTTGGATTCACCTTTAAATTTTCCACTGAGATTTTTGGTTTGCCTTCCTGATTGACGACATTAAATGGCCAGTTCTTGAAGTCTTGTTTTAAATTTTGGCCGGATAACGGACTTCCCACGTTAAAAAATTTAATCCTCCCCGTGCCAAAAAAGGCTTGTAGATCTTCTGCGCCCCGGGCCCGAAATGACAAAAACGGCCTCCCACAATCATATTTAAAGGATCCAATACACGGATTCTGTAGAAAAAGGTTCCCAAACTTTTTGTCTCATAGACCCCTTGCCATATTTCGTGGTTTTGGGTAGATCCTGCTTTCCTACTGCTGAATCTTTGCAAATTTATCAACTTAAATGTCTTTTTGGCAGCTTTGGTATAGAACCACTTACTTTAGAAGTTTTAAATTTCTAACTGTAGTGAAGTATAGAGCTTAAAACTTAAGAAACACATGTTAATTAAATTAAAATTTTGTGAAAACATAAAATAACTGATCAACAAACAAATGTTTATTATGGGAGGGATGAATCTGGTGCTTCAATAGCTAATTTTTAACATTTGGCATCAATTTTGTCATGTTTAACCCTAAACCCCTCGGTTATTAGCATCCTGTCTTTTTCTTGTCTTCTCTTTCTTGTTTTCTGTCTTGGAGATTGGCAACCGCGCTGAAACTCCTTTTCCCTAGGAAAAGCAATTAAAAACTTTTCCCGTCAATACTCCATAATTCGGGATTAATAACAAGTACATCTTTTTAAAGCAAAAATGGCTGACATCTCTTCCTTAACTTTACTTCAAGATTTCCGTTGCTGCCTATTCTTGTCAGTTCTTCTTGTAATATGATATTTTTTTTTATCAATGAGACTGAATTCATTGCCTACTGTGGTAATTACCATAGTCAAAGAATTCTCAAGCCTAGTTTCAGAATTTGAATAAAGGGCATTTAAATGTTGAAGATAGGATAAAAAACAATTTTCCTGGCAGATTGTCTACGGCAGGGAAGGCGAACCAGTGGCACGTGTGCCATCAATGGCACGCGACACAATGTTTTGGGCACGCGAGTGATCAAAATGGTTTGCATTTTATTTCAGAATAACAAAGTACACTATGAAGTATTACGGACAAACGCGAGTGATCGGTTGCGGAGAGCACAAACGCTTGTTATTGTCTTGCCTTGGATTGCGTCGTGAGAAGGACGGAGATTTGTTTATGATGCAAGGGCATTGTCTACGCACGCTAAGCATAGTCAATTTCAAAAGATTTGATACAACTACATGGCACCCAAAGGATTTATTTTGTGTTATATTTCCGATTTTAACTTATTTAATGGCTGGATTCAGCTAAAGAGCAAAATTTAGATAGTAAATCTTAACAGAGAATTTCAAACTCGGTGAATCTAGAAATATGGCATTATTAGTAAAGGCGACAAAGCGGTGTGTATTTCCTGTTCTGGAACAGTGATACGCGAACATCATCTGTAAAACGGCATTCTGAAACAAATCACAAATACTCTTTACAAAAAAGTGTACCGCAGCAAAAATAATTAATTGCTTAGAAACTATTTGGCAGATGACTCCAATTCAGCATGCATTCTAATAAAAGTAACATCTTACAATATAAGTTATTTGTCATCCACACACACGATCTGCAGCAACAGAGCACTAATGTTACTTTAATTTGAATTACACGTATAACTAAAACATTTACAATTATACAGTACAAAAAGTATGTTTTCGTAGTAAAAAAAAAAGAGTTTTAATTTGTTAGTATTTAGTTTCATTATTTTCCCAATAATCACAAATTAAAATTTTTTGACGGCGCGTCTATACCTCATTTAACACTTCTTCAGAAAAAATGGCACGTTGATACATAAAGGTTCCCTGGTCTATGGCTAGCTGAGAAACTGGGAAAATTCTCTATGTCCAATATTATACACCACACTTTTTCAAGTCATGGAACCCTTTAAACTGGAAGATGTTTTTGTGGAACCCCATTTCGCACACATCTCAGAAGAATATACAGTAGAATGTCGTTTATCCGAATTTTTATTATACAGAGCGTCAAATATCTGGACCAGTTTTTTTTTCTTTGTCAACTTCATGTACAGTACATGAATACGTTTTCCAACAGGGCAGTGCTCAGCAGTTGTTTCGCGTGAGGCCAAAAGTGACGGGAAAATCAAAGTCAGGGAATATTTTGGGAATTTCAGTTGTGTGTGATTTGGTAAAAGCATCTGCGCGCGCAAATATTAAGTCAGTTGTTTCCAAATGAGAGTTATACGTGCTCTTTTGTTGAGTTGTGAACTGCTATGGCTTCAATTCAAGCGGAACATAGAGGCAAAACTTGAAATATTAAACCATACCGCGAAGGAAGCGACGTCTCTAGCACAGTTTATAAATGTTAGAAAGTCAACAATTTTGTTGAAAGTCATCAACAACAACGAAAGTAGCAAGGGTCCATCAAATGCTGACGCGTTTTCTGCGTTAGCGACAGCTATGGCGTGGTACGAACAACAATCAGAGTGCTGTCCTACTGAACAACTGCTGCTCGGGGAATCAGAGACCTTGCAGCGAAAAAAATGAAGGTGTGCAATGGTACCGCGAAAAATAATTGATTATTTTCCACAATAAACGTAAAAAAATTGCGACATTTTGCACCTATTTTGAAAGCTGTACCGGCATGTTTTCCCACGTAATGATGATTTTCAATATTCGTATAGTGTCCGGTTTCATATATACCTGCATGGATCGCATTCGGTTATTAGAACAATCACGGCTTATCCGAACGATGTCGGTCTCAATTGATTCGGATAAATGAAGTTCAACTGGATCTTAAAATAATATTTTGAATTAAATCAACATGTAATAGGTACACTTATGTATAGTCAATTAAAGTATTACATTTATTATTACAAATTTCTAATCTAACTTTAATATAAATTTACTCATTAATAATATTAATTTGTGATCCAAGGGTGCCACCTACAGCCTTTTTATATTTTGTAACTGGGATATTGCTAGTATTTTTTACACAAACTGTCGAAATCTAGGTCTATTGAGATTAAATGCATCGCATTACGTATTCTGAGTTTAATTTGTTTTTGTAGCCACTCACATTGAAAAATATGTTTCACTTAAACATAATTTTCTGAATTCATGTTTATAACTGTATGAGAAATACTGTATATTTTGCATGAGAGAGTTTGCAATATAAAATTTAGGAGCTATTCATGCTTTAATTTAGATTTTACCGCCGAATCTCTTGATATGCCGATAAATTCTTTCCTCTCCTTAATTATAGATGTTTTTTTTTAATTCAAATGGAAAAAGGTGCATTTTCCATTAGAAAACTATCTAGTTCTGCTAGACATTGTGCTACCGAGTATAAAATTATCTCGTGGAACCCAAGGTAGTAAACAATAAAATATTCACAATCTAGTAGGAAGTATATATATACAAAAATAAAATGATTTAATATTATTTTATTATATTATAAATAAAAGTTTAAAAAGTGTTCAAAATAAAGTTTTTGCATATAAATAAAATTTTCAGTTTTAATGAATAAGATGAGCTTTAGATACCAGTAATTATACAAATTTCATAGAGAAGGTGAATCCATTTTGCATACATGTTTATAACTTTATTTTCAATTTTTTTTATTTTGACTCGTGGAACCCAAGGGTTCCGTGAAACACAATTTGAAGACCACTGTTATACACCTTAGGCTTAATTCTGGCAAGAAACGCTGAAAGGATGGTCGTTGTTTTAATAAAATTTATACTGTCACCTCTTGTAACTACAAATTAATCTCATTAAATTTTGTAAATAAATCTGTTAAACAGATAAAATCTGGTATCTATTTGATTAAATTTTCTTTTAAAATTGAAGTCGCGATCTAGTTTAATGAGAGCCACTATCGAGCGCGTAAGCCCCCATTTACCCCTCATAGACCCCTAGATTATTGTGCCGTTGACGTAGATCCCTTGCAGGTTGTCATAGACCTCTAGGACCACTTTGGAATAGGATGATTACATAAAATATAGATCGTGCTGCCATCTAGAAACGAAACTACGCGAATAACTTGGAATTATGAAGAAAGTTCGAGTTTATAGTCGTGCTGCCATCTATGGACAAACTTGGCAGTTATTTGAGTATCTGTAAAAAATTCATGGTTTTTCAAGTTTAGAATATATATCCAATGAAATGAATGAATTTTTTTTAAGATGACCATGAAGAAAAACGGATAATAATTTTTCTTAAATATTAAATATATTAGAAAAGAATTTATACTCGAATCTTCGCAGATTCGAAAAAAGAAAAATGAATTAAGTAATCGAGAACAAAAAAAGTCCATAACATCATTTTGCTATACAATCAAAGTAAATCATATCCTTCCGAAATACGTTAACCAACATTGAAAATTAAATTAGAACTGAAATATAATTTTAGAATTTTTTTCCTTATAAATTCTCAATTACACTCAGGAATGCCAATTATACTCAAGAAAAAAATAAATGTGTAGTGAAGTTATGAAATTGTTTTTATTTAAATATTGTACAATGAGGGGGGAAAAGCCTGTAGTATATATGTAATTAAATCGGTGGATTAATATTAAAAATGAAGCATATTTTTGATGATTTAATAACTTTTGTTTTTAGGTTAAAGATACATATAATTATAAATAAAAAATTCTATTCAATTAGACAATCTTTTTTTATAGATCTAATCTGAATTATCAGAGAAGAAATAAAAATAATATTTTGGTATGTATGCCATTTTAATTTATAATATTCCAAAAAGGTTTTTAATCATTATCTGTTATAGTTTAATCCAATTTACTCAATTATTTACCAATTAATATATATATATATACCTGGTGTTTCTACAAGAATATCGGAGTTTTAACGCTTTATAGTATTCATTACATATAACATATTAGTATGACTCATACACAGTGGCGCACACAAAAAGGGGGGCGGGGGGGCCCCCCCCCAACCTTATTTTCCCCCTTAAATTATAATTTAAGTATATATAGGGAAATTTAATAAGTATTTTTTTTTGATAAAATTTTATTTAAATTTAAAGCTATTTTTTATTCAATATTAGTTTTTTTTCTGTTTTGTTCCCGAAAAACGACAAAATCAAAAAAAGCATTACAAGAATGGTGAACTTTGACCCCGGGCCCCCCCAAAAATTCCTGTTTCGCTACTGCTCATACATCGAATGAAAGAGAAACTGAAACAATTTTGTTTGCTGGCATGTGTGCGCGAAACGCATGCTAATTTCCCCCTTTCTTGCCGATCAAAGCTCTAGTAATCACTAGTCAAAACAATACTAACTCAGTTTCGGCGAGTGGCTCCTTATTTATAAGCTTCGCGGATCCTTCGAGAAAGATCCGCTGGCGTCCCGGTCTTGATATTAATTTTTCTCCCCAATTTTTAGAAGAACCCCCGGGGTTTTAAACGCGCCCCAAAATGGTCACCAAAGTCACCAGCTTTGGGCCAAAAATGGTTTTAAATTTGTATCACCAAGATTTCGCCGTTTCCATTAAATCGCCATCATAATGTAAGGAGCGGGGTTGCATGAGAATTTTACACTTTTTAACATAAATTAAGTACAATATAAAGTAATATAAGCGTATTACATATCCGGAAGTAAATTATTTACACTATTTTAAGTATTAGTTACACAAAATTCCTAACGATATTAACACTCAATAAAAATTGAAACCTAAATAAACCCTATTCTGTTAATAGATTTCAAGCAGAAAAAAATATTTAAATAACCTGCATAGAACTGTGGAATTTTTTTTTAAAAGAAAATATTTATGTAATAAAATATAGGTGTAGATCTCTCTTTTTGATTTTCGACTTTTAGCGTCTACTGCATTACTAACTACAATTTATTGAATCGCCTAACGTATTTTTCAGGGGCGTAACTACCACCATATCAACCGTATCTATGATACGGGGCCCCCAAGCTACAAGGGTTCTACAGTCCTATCAACAGGGTTATCATTTATAAAAAGTTCCCGAAGGAATTTTGATACAGGCCCACTCAAAACTAGTTACGCCAGTGTGGTGCTTTTGGAAATTTTACAACATATTATTTCTCTAAAATAATCTCACTGGCAATTTTTATATAAAAGTTTTTGGAGATTTTTAAGTGTTATTTGTGGGGCAACCACTCTTCAAAATTTTTGCTATTGCTTTTTGAAAATAGTTTTATATTGCCACATGCAAAAAATATTATTATTAGAATATTGATTTATAGAATTGAGTTTTGTACCTTTTTGTAAGATCCGAAAGGATTTATTTGATTCTTGTCAATAATTTAATTTTCTTCAAGGATTCATGATTATACAACTTTAATGGGATATGCATACTTATAGAAAACGAAATAGTGAAAACACATGCATGAATCTAAACCATAAAAATTTTAGACTCAGAGAAGTTTTTTAAACTTATAAATAAATATTCAAGATTTAAAATTTCAAAATGAAGGATTATTATATTAATAAATATTAACAGAGCGATGAAAAATCAATTGTGTAATTTTTTTTACATATCTGGGCTTACATTTATTTATTTAACATTTATACAACTTGCATTCGTATTGAATCATACAAATTTCTATAGCAATAGGTGAAATAAAAAAACTAGAAGCGAAAATAAATCTAGAAAAGTTAAAAGTTTATTAAAAGTACAGAAAATTTTCAGTCAGGTATTCCATCGCTACGTGTTGATAATAAACACGTTTGTTGACGTCGAGGCAAACAGAAATCGCAGTCTTCGCTAGAAAGTTCTACCACATCCTTTGTTCCTGAATGCAAGGAAGAATTTTGTTCGGTGATGAAGTTTTGAGAAGATGAGCTGCTTTCCGGTATATTACGAAATTACGCGGTAATTACTTTTTTTAAACAGAAAATGTGTTATTTTTTTATGATTTGTAACGCTCTTTATATAAAATTATGTCATCGTTTGCATTAAATATATAAGAGATTTTTTTTTTTTTAAAAGAATTATTTAAAGTGATGTAGGTATTTTTCGAGATATTAAATAATTTATTTATACAATTTTCCCAAGCTAAATTTGCAAAGAATTTAATAGTTTTGAGATTTCAATCTGAGATAATAATAATGATATAAATGAACTGTTAAAATTTTTTTGAAATAAAAGAAATAATCTTCATAATGCATTTCTTTGCGCATGACATTGATAAGAGAATTTTTTTAGGTGTGAGCCAAAAGAAAAAATTTTTTTTTTTTTGATGGCCTGTGTAATTTATAAATCTCAAAAAAGTCATACGTATATGTATATATATATTAATTAGTTAATACTAATACAATAAATGAAAGCAAAACACAGTTTCTATTTATTCCTTTTACAATTTTTCGTTAAATAAATATAAAGGAAAATGAGCAAATGTTAATTACTAGAAAAAACACAGTTAAATTTCAAATGAAAAAAGAATATTCACATTCAATACGTTCAATTTACGAGCAGTTTCTGGAAATTGGAAGCGAATTGATATGATTGGAGATGCCAAAAGACGAAGTAATATTTTGCTTTGAAGAAAAATATGTATTTCAACAAAGAATTTTACTGAATATTTTTTTCCAAACAAAATTTAAATTTTACATCAATTTAATTAATCAAAAACACGAGAAGTTAACTAAATAGAATTAGAAAAATTATTCCAAGCCTTCGTGGCGCCATCTATATTCAGATTCTGATTCCTCAGGAGATTAACGAGTGTAATGATAAAAGCATTTTTATGGGGAAAAAAGATATGACCTTTTCTTGAAAAATTCTAAATGATGTGCTTAGTAATCAATCAATTAAATTTCAAACGCTTTTTAAAAAACAACACATTTGCCTCGATGATGTGTTGCTGCTATAAGGGCAATTTTAATAAATAACCAATCAATCAAGATTGTTTTTTCTTTAAAGATTATGCAATTTTCAGCATGTAAGCAACAACTTTAGGCATAATTAATTATCGTTCGAATTTCTTTGACTTCATGATGTAATTTCCTTTTTTATTTTTGACAGGGAAAAATGTTAAAAGATTTGAACAATAGACGCTAAAAATAAACCTTGAAAATTCTTCAGTTTTTATTATTCGAAGCACTGTTATTGTCTATCTGACATTAATTCTACCATTCATAGTATATTTATTCCAGTTTAATGTTTTGAAACCAATATTCGTTTATTTGTTCATGAATGGGAAATTTTTTACTATTTAGTGCAGAGATGTCTCTTTAAATGCCTGATAAAAATTCTTGATGCTTTGGTAATTAAATTTTAAAGGCTAGAGGACATAAAAATTTGGTGAAATTAACGCGAAAACGCTTAAGACGAAATATCGGTTAACACGAAATAATACAACAGCCCCGGCAAAGTACTATGTATTTTCATGCATTCTTTTTTTTCTTCTCGTAACACGAAACGAAAATCACTTGACACGAAAAGATTTTCCTTCTGGAAATGAACAAAATACGGAAAACACCAGCCAGATTGGACTGTCCTATTGTATTACTGGAAGAATTCATTGCAGTAAATAATAATAATGTGTTTACAGCCCCGACTTTTATTTATCTATTTTTTTATAGTAGACAAAGGCATTTTGGAGTTTGTTCAAAGCTTAAAAAATATCTTTGATGCAGATTCCGACAACGAAAATGAAATGAATAAAAGCAGATCCTGTTCCTACATCATCCGAAATGAGGAGCGTCATGAAAAGTATACGCAGTTATTTAGACGCACATTCCAATGGTGAAATGAATAACAAAATGGACGATATCGAACAATTTGTTGCTAAAAAAAACAATGCAAAGAAAAATATCAGATTATTTTCCAAAAACTAGATAAATGTTTTGTTTTTCAAAAAAATTCTGCATTAAATTTCCTTAAGTTCTTGTGAATGTTTTTGTTTAATTGATTTTTATTACATACATGCGATGTTAAGTAATTAAACATTAAACAGAAATTAAGTAAAGAAATTAAAACAACACCGCCATTGACTCGTTCCATTCAGTAGCGCACACAGAAATTTTTCAAGGGGGTCCGGGGTTGAAAGTTCACCATTCTTGTATCATGCTATTTTTGATTTTGTCGATTTTCAGGAACAAAACACAGTAAAAAACTAATTATTGAATAAATAATTAGCATTAATCAATAAAATTAATCATTAATAACAAATATTTAATTAAATTTTACGTATTATATACTTAGAATTATAACCAATCTGAAAAAATCAAGGGCTTTGGGGGTGTTCTGGACCCCAGGCCCCCGTGTGCGCCACTGGTTCCATTCGTTTATTCATTCTTTTAGCAAACAAAACAAAAACTGTTGCCACTCACAAAATACTTAATAATTTATAAGAAAAAGAATAAATATTTATTATCAGAAATAAATAACCACAAGATGACGTCATAGTTTTGGGGTTTTCAAACGTGCAACATGCACGTATACATATATATACATATCTATATAAATAAAAATACTCTAAAAAACTTAATTTTGTTGAAAAATCGATATTTTTCTTATCTTTTTGCAATGTTCTTTAACATGAAATTCTTCTAACACGAAAAAATATCTCAGCCCCTTCAGTTTCGTGTTAAGCGATTTTCACTGTTGGTAAAATCACGTCTACTTCGAAAATTCCGATCAAGCTCTCCAATAAAAATACGTAATTGGGTGTATATTATTGGCAGAATTCCGTGACATTTTTCTGAGTTGTCGAATACGGTAGGCAGGATCCAACAAAATGAATAAATTTTGCTTGATTTTTACGAAATAAGTACAGCCACAAGAGATAAATGAATTATCAGTGCACAGCAATTCAAAGATAAATCTCATAACCCGATCTGAGATAAGTAGATTGACATTAGCGTGACTCTTAAAAATAACGATCATTAAAAATTTAATTTTACGGTTTGAACAACTAACTCAGTAGTATGATAAAAAAAACTAAAAAGAATTGAAACCGAGATAATTTTCCGGTTGACAGATGAAACGATCGGGGTGAATCAGAAGTCGACAAACTCATTTAGTTTGTGAGGTTTTTTCCCCCTTGTAAACACTCGCATAATTTGAATGAGACAGATTCTTTTTCTCGTATGGAGCACGTTCTACGTTGCTGAACGACTATCAATGGCAACACTTCCTTTGCATTTAACACCGAAGAAAAAAAGAGAGAGAGAGAGAGAGATTTGCTGCTAGCCCATAAAAGTAGAAACAGTGCCATCAAATGAACATTGGCAGGTTTTTTTTTTATTTAAGAATGGAAATAAACTCAAAGTTATGACGCCCACACAATACTACAACTAGGGATAGTATAAACATATATTGCAATATCGGTTCAACAGTTCAATACCGTATTCGGTATTTTTTATATTTTAATACCGGGATCCCGGGTAGAAATTTTAGAAAAAGAAAGAAAACACAGGTGGTTTTTTTTATTTTGTTTTAGTTGCCAGTTTTATTAGAGAGTGTAACAATCATAAAAAATAATTTCGAACTTATAAATTATAACAGTATATAAGGAATGACAAAAAAGTAAAGCAGCATCTTATTTGAATCACAAAAAAGTGTAAATATTACTATTCACAGTCTGTGGCACCATTACAAATTTTTGAAATGTGATCTTGAAAAACATAATGCATCAATTGTTTTGTCACTAAGCCTGGAACGTAATTTAGTGCAAAAATCACCTTCGGTCCAAAACGCTCTTTCGTCATGTTTTAGTACTGCGTTAGCATGCTGGTATTACTGTGTTAGCAAGCAATATGCTATAAACCTTTTCCTAGTATTTACCTCTAAATCCATCATCTTCAAATAAATCGATTTTTCGTTGGACGGTTTTTGATATAGCTGATTTCTATATTGTATTTTGGTTTGTTGAATTTTTTTAGCTATCGCGCTAATTCTAATTTTTGTTCAAGAGACAATTCCCTTTCACTATCGACATTAGTGTCATCATCATCTTCTATAACTGTACCGAATTCTTCTGGATGCAAATATGTTTTTGGGGGAAAAAAATTTTAGGGTAAATATAAACTTCATCAAATTTAATTGTTATCCCCTTTTTTCTTTTTTTATTCTTAAAAACATTATAATTTGGAAATACCGTAAAAAAGCTTTTTTTTAATATGCCTATTTTTTCGTTTTTTTTTGTAAATATAATTTTCAGATAGTGATGGGTGCCTTTTAGTGACCCAACTGAAATTTTTGTTGTATTAGCTGCCTTAAAATTAAAAATTTTCTCCGATATAATGCCTCACCAGTCAATTTTTTGGAAGTAAACACATACCCCTAAGGGAAATAAAACAAAACGTATAACATTTTTTCTATGTTGGCGCCCCGAACATCGGGGGACAATTTTAAAAAAGGGAAAAACCGAAAAAAGGTATTTCTTTGAAACCGATATTACAAAAATTTTATAAATGGCCCAAAAAACCGGGATTCATATCCCGGTATTGAAACTAACTACAACTACTAATAATAATCGAGATAGATTTTGCTCATAAAATTTGTATTGCAAAAAACATGCTTATTGTTACCACTTTGCGTGGGAGAGAAAAGCAGCCGAGGATTTCGATTATTAGAATAATGACATTTTAAGATCAGTATATTAACTTATGCATGTGAAACTTGATCCATGTCTTTAGATGAGAACATGATAAGTATCTACGTAACAAAGATTTTATGATTTATTTTTTGGAGGAATTCATTAAGGTTCCATCGTTGGAACCGTGATTTTAAAAACACTTAAATGATAATTTTCATGATATTTAGTGTCACTTAGATTAGAACACATGCAAAAAAATTGTTTACGAAAATTTGTTAAAAAAATTTTTAAATACAATATTTCGTCAAAAAAGAACTTAGAATAACATTTTTTCGAAATGTTTCCTTTTTTGAAAAAAGTTTATTATAATAATACTTTATCTGTATATAACCCAGACCTCTGACAGAGGGGTCAACTATGATTTTTTAAAAATTCACATTATTTTCAGAGTTACAACCAATTGAAAAGAATTATCGGCGTTTTTTCCTTCAGGTGCCCTCTGTTGTCGTAAACATGGATAAACTACACTTCTAAGTTATATGAACACAGTTTGAACCTCTGTACAGAGGTCTAGCAACGGAGCTATATACAGGCAAAGGCTCCATTTATAATAGAAGCATTTTTTTCACAAAGGGAGGCCTATTTTGAAATGGATGTTCCATAATTTAAAATTTTTTGTCAAAATAATTAATACTTAAATAATTTTTTATTGGAATACTATTCTTAAAACAATTTTATATACTTTTCTAATGCAAGTGACACTAAATAATACTTTGAATATTATCCATTTATACGCTTTTTGCAAAATCACGGTTTCGAACGGCCGTCGGATGCCGCTTAAAGAGACGCAAGGTGAAGAAGATTCATCTATCACTCATTTTAAAAGAACCTGACATCGTTAACTTTAATATTAAAAATGTATATACAAGCCTAGCACTGTGCACGATTTTTAAACTAAAACATGAAATGCCATCGCAATTAACGCATTGTTACAAAAATCGAACATTCATTTGTCAAAAATCAGTGTTCTTATGAAGCCATTTTTTTCGAAGCATAAATGCAGTATACTTCATAGGTTTATGTCGTTTATGGTAATGCAGTGGGGAAGGAGTAATATTTCATAATGTTATAGTGGAATAAATGCATTTAGGTGGTCGATTAGAGTTGGTTGACCTTTTGCGTTATCATGGAGATGGAATGTTCGGGCATGTGTCACGAAAGGGGTGTAAAACGTTTTTGAGCAATTGTTTTTGTTTGAAAAAACAAGTCCTTCGAGTGTTGTGGGGAATGAATTGTGTTTGAATGTATAGTCAATACACGCACCAAAATCCACAATGCTTGATTCAACATTAAGTTTGTCTTGTTTTAAAAACTATTTTTCAATTTCTTATACTTCTCGGACGATACTACAGTGTTTGAAATTTCCAAGCACTTTTGGGAATTTATTGATAGTACTTTTAATAAAGTTAATTTTTAAATTTCCGCGATTTTCTACAAGACTTTTTTGTTTGCTCGAAATTCATTCTAAAGATAACACAGTTTTTATTTAATGTTTGGAAAAACGTTGTTCAAATGAAAATCTATTTGACTGAAGGATTCGATTTCTCCCCTCTAGCTTTAGTCGGAATCTGTATTACTGTGTGATACAGTGGCGCATGAGAGGACTCAAGTCCGGATCACCCCCATCACCTTTGATTTTTATTTCGATTGATTATAATCATATGCACATTGAACGTTGAATTTAATTACCGTATAATCCGGCATATAACACGCACTTTTAACACAAAAAATAAGATCAAAATTTACGGCTGTGTGATACGCCGGGTATAAAAACGAGCTGCATATATCGAAATAGTGTTTATTTAAAAGAAATGACATTCCGTATACTATTCATACTAAAGCTTGGAATAATACGTTGGATAAATGACTTTAAAACATAAGAACATCATGCAAGAGTGATACATTGCGGGTTTCTTCGTGCAAAAGGGGGTGCGTTGTACGCCAGATTTTGCCGTGTAAAATTTGTTTTGGCTAATTAATGCTAATTATTTATTTAATAATTTCACATTTTTAACGTTTTTGTTTTGTTCTCAGGCAAATCAACAAAATCCAAAAAGTATGTTTGGTGGCGTAATGGGGTGATTGTGATATGTGTGAGAATGTGGCTGACTTTCCAGCACTCGATCCTCCCACACTTTACCTTGAAAAATTTCATGCCACTGGTGTAATATGTTTTAGATGTCGCGTCAACAAAACAACGCAGTAGTCTAGTGGTTACGATCGCCCAGACTCGTGGAGGTGGAATGTCCTTATTTTAGGGGCCTCTCTCCAGAATTGGGGTGGAGCGAATAAAATCATTTTCATCACCTGTATGGTGGTCAAAGCTAAGGATAACGACAGTTGTAAAAACCTAGCCCCTTGCCTCGATGATTTTCAGGGGTCTTGATCTGATGTTACTCTCGATCAGGTTGTAAAAGAAACAACAACATTTGTTTGTTGATAAGTTATTTTATGTATTGTTTTTGAATTTTAATTAAATTAACATGTGTGTGTGTTTTTCTTAAGTTTTAAATATACTTCTCTATATTTAGAAATATAAATATTTTAAAGTAAGTAGCTCTAAATCAATTGTTCAAAAAGACATTTAAGTTGATAAAATTGCAAAAATTCATTATTAGGTTTGCAGGGGTCTACCTCAAACCGAAAAACGTAGCAAGGGGTCTATGAAACAAAAAAAGGTTTGGGAACGTCTGATTTAAAGTTTAAGATTTTTAAAAAATGAAACATTTTTAAAGTTTTTTTTTTAGTACTAAATGAAGAATTACAGCAAATTGTTGCATATTTTATAGTTTGTTAAAAAAAACTGGGGTTTTTTTTGTTTTGTTTTTGTTTCTTTTTTGTTTTTCGGTTTCTGAATATTAGAATATATAGCTCCAACATGGAGTACAGCCTCACCTTAAAACATTAGCATAACGTACACCCTCGTTACCCCTGCATCGCGGAGGCCCAGGATTCTTGGGGGCCTAAAGCCTGACTGACGCCAAGTACGTATGGTTTTTTAATCCTTTGTAAGATTAGACTTGTGGCTCCAAACCTGACATTGCCAGGAGACCCTAATATTCCCTGTTACGTCACTGCCTTTGAACAAGTACCATGTGTAGCACGACCAACTGGCAAATCTAGGTTTTGATTTAAAAGGCTACTGGTACCCTACAAATTCAAATATACCCCCATTTTTTTTTTTTTTTTTTTTTTTTTTTTTTTTTTTTTTCGTTTTTTGTGGCCCATAGCGGTGAGAAACTTGTCACTGAATTTCAGATATGATAACAAATTAGTTTTAAGACATTTGAAGTTTTTCTGAGCTTGAGTTTTGGTTTCAGACTTTTAGCTTGCGTGGCACTTTCCCTCTTAACCTTGAATTAATTAAAATATTTGCGAGCAGTAGACTCTTTCATTGGGGAAATGGTAGAAATATTTGGTTTTCATTAATAAAATCGTTTCTGCTTGTTTATGTTTTGAGTTCTCATAGTTACTTTATTAAGACTGATTTCAAGGCCAGTTTTTATTAAAAAAAATACTTAGAGGCCTTTAACATAAATTTTTTCCCTTTGAGAAAATGCCATGGCCAAAACAATATTTCGAAGAGATGAAATACTACTGAAAATGATGTATCTAAACATCGGCCCTCAGCTGATACAAGTATTGAACTATTTAAGTACCGAATACAAGTATTCTGAATTCAAGTACTGCAATTAAAACTGAATACTTCCCTCATGTACCAAATTACATTATAAAAAGTATTGTAGTGCTATATTATAGGTATTTTAAAGTCGCACAAGAAAAACTCAAACTTGCTAAAACTGTCCCTATTTTTAAAACTGAAAAAATTAAATCTTAATGTTCAAACCTGGAGATTTTTAACTTAAGTTAGTATCATTATTATTTTGTACATAAATGCTTTGTGTTTCAAAACTTTTGTGAAAATATTAGGTTAAGATTAAGCCAAATAACATGTCGTCGTAACAAATGTTATCAATATTATAAAAAATATACTTGAATTGAAAAAAAAATGTTTTCAGTCATATTTAATTAAAGTAGTGTTTTAATGTAGAACACACACACATACATTGGAAAATAACGTATTAAAAATTAGAGCTTTAAAGGCATTATAAGTTTCTGTTTTATGACTTTACGAACTTTAATGCGTTTTTGTCAGACTGTTAATTTTGTAGGTATAAGTGTTTTCTAATTCCTAAGGCTTTTTTTTCTGTTCAAGATGGAGTCTTGAAATTTTTCGTATAAACTCACAAACGTATGCTCTATAAAAGTGAGTATGTATATATAGATGAGATCACTACTTTTTTTTTTTTAAAAAAGTGCTACGGTTAATATTTCAAAAATTTTCATGTTTTTTCCAGGTTTAGCTAGAAAAATAATTATCGAAATTCAACAAGGGAACAGATCTTCAAATCCATACTAACTTTTGTTTGCAATAATCTAAGAAACATAAATCATTGAAAATGACTAAAATTTTTTAAAAAATTGAGCATTTAATAAATGAGTTTGAAAAAACTTTAAAAATTCTTCATTTTTAAAAAAATGGAAAATAATGGCTGGTTAAACTGACTTTGTACTTTCAGAATCAACTTAATAATATAATCTGAATATAACACATAATTTATTTTTACTGTGACTACCTCTAAAAAAACTTTTTTAAAAAGGGTACTGCGTAGCCTTAAAAATAAATAAATAAAAAATGTAAACAAACATAGAGATATTGCAGATTTATTTGCTTCCAGAATTCAGTTGAAATAATAAAGAACTTGATGGTTACCGAAACAAATTATAGTTTAAAAATACTAAAAAACACCCTTTAATAGTTAATCGAACTAAGTTGTAACTAGTCGTCTATCCGTTATAGTGGTTAGCGACGCTGACTGCTGTGCCATAGGGTCTAGGTCCGAATCTCGGAGAAGAGATGGATGTTAGTAAATGTTTAGTGTCTTTGCGGCATGGGGGGTACTCTAAATTGCTGTCGAGCCGTGAGTCCTCTCGTGAGGTTGGTAAAAGGGGAAGAGAGGTGGGAGGCCCCTGATCCCCACCCCAGGGTGTTCTCCCTCTAAATTTGGGGGGGGAACCGAGCTAAATCGTACTGTCACCTGGGTGGTGCTCAAGGCTACGACCAACGACAGGCATACATCTAGCCCCTGCCATAATGAATATCGTGGGCCTGAATCTGACGCAATCGAGATCAGGTGGCAAAAGAAACAACAACAGAAACAAGTTGTAACTTAATCTTTTAGTCGCCAGATCTGGAAATGGGATCTGAAATGAGTCGCCAGTTGAGGGATGGGATCTGAAAATGGGAAATCGTTAATCCTGATTATCCTGATCTGGACAATAAAACAAATTTTTAAATTTTTGTTTTGTCATCTATCCAGGACAAGCGAGCAAAATTTCGAATTAATCTGACCTTTTAAAGTGGGTAAAAATTGAGTTCAAAGATTCCGTTACATACCAGTGAAGCTTATAAAAGGGTGTTAAAAAAGGAAAAAACACGAAATTGGAGTTAGAAATTTATTTTAGTTTTGAAAAATTTTTAAATTCAGGCTCTTTATCTTAAAAGGTATAGCTTCAAAGATTCACCGTGATCATCTATGAAAGCAAATTTAGATGTAACTTTGATCAACAAAGAAAGGAGTAATTAATATGATGTTGTATCTAAATAGTGACTTCATGCTTTGTTGATTAAACAATGAGCTTATATTGATGACATCAATGCTGATAGTGAGCCGTTGTTCCGTCTTTTTTTTTTTACCGCAGGGGAAAAAAAGCAATCCAAAGAAAAAGTTCGTTACCAAATAGTTGTGGCTTATTGTAATCTATGTTTATCAAAGGCCTTTGTTGAAGAATGGTGTCAAAAACCCGGTGAAGGTCGAAGTTCGGTTCAGATGTGGACCGACACGTAATACCCTGACTAAACATGCACTTACAAGATGCAAGGTGGCTGGCAGACGACCGCAGAATGCAAACGATATGTAAAAAAAATGAAAAAGGAAAGAAAGAGGGAAATGTGTCAGTTAAGACGGTAGTAGAAACAAATAATTCCCCTTGAAAGCAAAAATAAAAAACATGCCAGAAGATTCTTAAGAGATTCTTTTCTTTTTTTTTTCAATTCCTACTAATAGTTCAATCTCTCCCTATATATATACAGTAGCACACACAAACATTTTTCAAGGGGGGTCAGGGTCGAAAGTCCACCATTTTGGTATCATGCTCCAATACACCGTCCAACATATTCTTTTGATTTTGTCGGTTTTTGGGAACAAAAACAATGCAGAATTAATTATTGACTAAATAATTAGCATTAATCAATAAAATTAATTATTAATAACAAATAGATAACTAAATTTTACATCTTATATACATAGGATTATAACCAATGGAAACAAAATCAAGGGCTATTGGGGGTGTCCGGACCCCTAGGACACCCCCCTTGTGTGCGCCACTGTATATATATATTTATATATCTTGTTCTTTTTTCTCGTAATAAAAAAATTTTCTTCATCAATTCAAGTTCAATTTTTTTAAACTTGTAGTGGATGACTCTTGATGTTAATACAATTTTTCAAATATTAATTCATTAATTAAATTTAAAAAGTGAATAAAAATAGAAACAAACAAAAATAATAGTCAAACAGCATATAGAAAGGAAAACCATTTGCTGTGTTCCTGTAACGCTATGGAAAGCACGTTGGACTTCTAATCTAAAGATCTTGGGTTCTAATCCCATCTGGATGACCTAATTTCTGAGAATGTGATTTCTTTTTTACTAAACTATTTTATTAGAATAATTAAATTTAATTAATGAATAAATAGTAACAAAGAAAAAAAATAGCACAACACCCTATATAGAAAGGAAAATGAGAAATTGTAAGAAAAATCGTTTTCTATTTTGTCACTTAATATTGTGATTCTGTCATATTTATATACATATATTTATATTAATAATAATTATTTTATAAAAAGTAACTAAAATAAAATTTTTCTTTATTGACCTTGGTAAGAATTGACAAAAAACTTTTTTATATATTACTTGTTTTTGCCCAATTCTTAACTTGATGTATGAAATGCTTTTATAATTCTTTTATAAATTGTTTTTCTCTTTATACTTTAATAAAGTCAATTAGAATAACATTTAATTCAAAGGCGTACGCAGACTTTTTTTATAGGAGGGGTTTACTTTTTAAAAAATACGTTGACAAAAGCACCCAGGCATAATATTGATGCTAAACTTAAAAAATTTTTGGTTTCTGATTAAATTAGTCATCACCAAATTTATTACGTAGTCGCGAAATTGGCCAGTTTCGGTTTTCTTGAAACAGAAACTTTATGGTGGCGCCATCTACATTATAGTCCTGCTTGAGATCGAAACAAGTAACAGTTCAAGGTCGGTGAGGGGGAAAAAAAAATGGTTCCACTTGTAGAAGTCATCAAATCCTGGAACAGGAGTCACGGGGCAGATTTGCTTCGGAGATTTTCTTGATACAAGTTAAGTTAATTTGACGAATTCAAAAAAGAAATTTTCGAAAACATGTTTTACATTCTTGTAACAAGCAAACGTGCGATTGTTGTTTATTTTTCTACGGTAGTTTTTTTTAAGTCGATAATGATGTTTATAGAAGGAATAAAATTTCCATTACGAATTATCTACTTCACAAAATGTACTTCACATTTCGTGATTCCGTTGGAAAAAAAGGGAAAAATTGTATTTTTAAGATAATAAATGCATAATGTAAATAAAAAAAACTTGTGTAAAAAAGTGTAAATGAAAAATTCGATAAAAAATCAAAAATCACTAAATTTGTTACAAAAAAAAGTTCAAATTCGAAAGATTAAAAAATTGAGATATTTTTTAAGTAAAAACTTTTGTTTCGAATATTTTGTTCTACTTTTTTAAGCGAGACAAAATTGTTTATAATGTACATCTATATATTGTTAATTTAAAAGTGTCCTTCCTACAACTCCGTTCAGATTTTAGCTTGTTTTTAGTGTCTAGAAAGAAAAAACTGTTTATAATATTTATTGACTGCATTATTCAGTTACTTTATAAGCCTTGTTTGTAATCATAGCGAATGATTAATGCATTACAGTCAACCCTCCCATAACGCGGTACTCTCAGAACGCGGTTTCTATATAACGCGGAGCTGAAATTGCGACAGCCCTCCTATAACGCGGTACTCTTACAGCGCGGTTTCCGTTCTCAACAACGTTACTTTGATATTTTTATCGTGCGATAATGTGGTTGCTATGGGGATAACGTATATTAGTGTTAGTTTTTTGTTTGTTTTTTTTCCCCGCAGAAATCTCTGCTCAGCAAAAGTAAGACATAGTTACAAATTTTGTGTAATGAACGCTTAAAAAAAGTGTAAAAATTTACATCTGGAAGTGTAATACATTAATATTACTTTTGTTGTATTTATTTTAAAGTTAAAAATCTTGCCACCCAAATCTCCCTTCGAAATCTAGTTTTATTATGAAATAAAAAAAATGGTGATTATACACTGATCGATGAATAAATTAAAAGCGGGCCCCTGACACATGGCGTAAAAAAAAAACAAAAAATTTAAGGAAAACCAAAAGGGTTTTTATTGGTCTCCATATAACGCGGTACAATGATGCGATTTGTCCCCAATTCGGAGTTTCTTATGCGGGTTTTCCCATAAACTTACGTTACCTGGTTTGGGGTTAAACCCGGATAGCGCTGTTTCCCCCGCAAACGCATCCCCGCGTTATAGGAGGGGTTGACTATAAATTCAATTTAAAATTTTTGGCGGATTTTTTATACTTACTCCAATTGCTCTAATTAAAACTAAATATAAATAATTTTATTACCACATTTTTGCTCTTTCCTTTTTTCTTCAAATTTATTAGAATTTTTAACGCGTTTTTTTTTCTTTATCGGTTTTTTGGAAAAAAATTTAAAGGTTGGGTATTCAGAAAATATTAAAAAAAAGCATTTATTTTCTTATTTTTAATTTACGAAAAAAGTAAAAATTTATTTGGGGGCTACCATGACGTGTTTTTTAGCCCAAAATCTCTCATGATCTGTCGCATGTTCAAAACATTTTTTTAAAAATCGGTTGTACGCTACACTGTTGAGAACTTTTGATGTTGCAGAAGCTTTCCTCTAAAAAGTACATATTTTTCATGAGTGATAACACACACAGGTAAGCAAAATGCATTTGATTTGAAAGTACTCGTATAGAGTAAGAATTGTTTTTTTATTTTGAAAAACTTGTCGAAACTCCATGGAATTCTCTTGTGCATTAAAACAGACATAAAATATTTCATATAATTCGGTGCATATATAAATGTCAGTTCTACAAGGGGGGGTCCGGAAATATTGCCGATTTTTCCGATTGGTTATAATTTTAAGTATATAATACGTAAAATTTTAAAAATTGTTTTTGATTAATTTTTTAATTAAAATTTTTATTCAATAATTTGTTTTTATTTTTTGTTTTAAAAAGACAAAAACAAAAAAAGCTGGGACAAGAAGGTGCACTTTCACGGA